>BRZM01000486.1:63761-124726 GCA_033238685.1 Lates japonicus | reverse complement strand
CAGCATCAGTGACACTGCTCTTCTCTCTGTGTCCAGGCTATATGATGTGTACGTATGACATTATCAAACTACTATGGATGTTAAATAACAAAGTGCTCATGTGATCACAGACTCGAATGACTCCTGTGTCTTTTGTCCTCATCACAGTTCACAGTTGAAATGGTTCTCCACCCAAAACCCTTTTGATTATAAAACACTGCCTGTGTAGCAGTGTCGTAGTACTCAATGACTTGAACTTGAGCATTCAAACTCGAAAGTTGGAGACTCATATTAATGTGGTATAAGATATTGATGGCAACATTAACATTATTCAGTTTCGTAAAAGGGCAGGCACATGTGTTACAACTACAACCTTTCTTTGTAGAAATGAAAGGTGTCTATAAAGGTTTTGTAGTTTCAACATCTGTAGAAAGGTTTCAAACTTATTCCAAACTTTTGACTTTTGCCAAAACACAATCCTTTAACCGGTTAAATTTGCTCTTTTCCAGGTCATTTACATTTAGGTATTTGATACTTTAATCCAAAGCGACTTACAAGTGAGGGACAACACTAAAGTTAAACTAAAGAAGTAGGAGACCTTGTACTACATCTTGTTCATTAAGACAAAATGCAAAGATGCCGCTGGCTGACCCGAACAAAACCGCCTCCAGATTGTTTGTTAGTATCACTTAATGTTGAATTTACTCATTGGCTCTTTCTCAATAAACAAAACACCAGACAGTTGTTCTCCAGAACAATGGTCAACCAGGAGGCTTAGGCCTGAATGAACCCAAAATCAATGCGTGTGTTTTGATGTCGCAACATGAGCTTGACAACTCCTACATTACAATTAAAAGAGACATTGTTATGATTTATGCTTCAGGAGTGGTCTGAGAATTTTTCTTTTTTGTTTAGTTTACCATGCCAGAAAGACACTACAAACTTGTACAACTGTATCTCAAGCCTACAGGGAGTGTTTTATCCTCCAAAGACGATGGTTGGGTGAAGTGTAATACTTGGTTTACAGAAGGTTGAGTACCTCTGTTGTTCCTGCAGGACCAGAAATAGATAAACAGGATTAATACAGATATTATCAGACTACCTACAGCATGGTTACTGGTGATAAGGATGAAGTTCAGCCACTAGATGGTGCCAGTGTGTCAGGGAGAGAGACTGAATTGCAACACAAGCTTTTGCACAGTGCCAACCTACAGCACTGAGGACATACAATGGTAATCACAGAATATTTTCTTTCCACTTTATATATTGTCTTTTTGGTGAAGCTACAGTGTCTGGCAGTCTGCAGCCCCTTCTATGAAACTTCGGTGAGTCTGAATTGACTCAAAAGGTGTGTTCAGAGCCTTAAAGGATCATTGGACACCATGGTCATCATGTCTTAATAATCTTTAGTCTTTAATAATGATGCTAAACCTCCCAAAGATGCAAGACAGTCTTGCTAAAGTTGTGTGAAATGATGCACAAACATAGAGCATCTGTATTTTGTGCAAGAAAACATGGCAGCAGAATAAAACCCTGATGACCCTATGATACTTAATATAGTGTGAACAATAGGTATTTCTAAATTAACCTAGCTTACGGGAAGTTTCGGGGGGAAATCAGGGTTCATGTATCGTCTGTCCATCAACAAAAAGCACTGTGGGTAATTTAAGACCAGCTAAGTCTAAGTGTTGAACATCTGGCTGCTGTTTTGGCAGGTAACCAACAGTTGTCAAGTAAAAACCACTGAGACGGCCCACCGCTCGGTTCACTCTTCTTTCTGTCTCCTGAGCTGCCGACTGACTGGGAGAGTAATCAGTGGTATGAGACACACCTGGTCCTAACCATTTGGCCATCAGGGTGCCCCCATTCACTTTGATTTTAATAAATCTGCATGCAGTTTTAATGCAACTTAACAAAATGTGAAAAAAAAGTGAACTGCAACCTGAATTCACTGTATATTCTCAAATAATTCCCAGAAGACTGTGGCTGGGTTTTGTAAGTAACACCAAACCCAGACAGTTTCAAGGCACAGCATTTTATTCATTTTATTTAATCCATCATACATCACAAAGGAAAACTAGACGAAATAAACATTTTATGTAGACATATTCAAGGAGACATTGTAAATATTCAAAGTTTTAAAAAATCAGTACAGAAACAGGAACAACAATCCCAAATTATTTTTCTGTTCGATTTGCTTAGTTTATGTCTTCCCTGCCATTTGAACAAGCTTTTATTGAAATCAGTAGAAATAAAAGTAAAGGTAACAACTGTTCCTTCTGTTGCCTAACTGTGAGGAGGAAGATGTATTTCTGCAGCATTTTGCTTCTGTAATACAACACATTCCTCTTACCACTGTGGGAGCATGTTTGCTGGGTACAGATTCCTCCCATCTACCCTTTTGCTTTTGTTCGATAATTTCATTATAAATGTAACAGGTCATATTCAGCCATCACATCCACTCATTAAGCTCTTTATTCGGAACACCTGTACTGATTATTCATGCCATTAGCTTTAGTTTATGTCACATAAAATATCAGAATAAGGAAAAAGTGAGATATTGAAAAATCATGTTGCTGATCATATTTCTCTGACTCCTTTATGCTGACAGGCGTTCAGACCTGCTTCATATTACAATTCTACAAACTGCACTTGCATCACAGTTCAGCCTCCTTCTGTCATGCTGCCATCACAAGGAGCTGCATTAAATTCCTCTGAACAGTGAAGATATATTTTCGTTGGAAAATTCATAAGGTGAAGGACTGGGCAACATGGGGAAGTTGCTGTAGTGACTTGTATCTGGAGGCAGTTTAGAATACCACTTCTGGTATTCGAAACTCCATATTTACATCACACTGACATCAAAGAGGTGATATACAGACAGGCTTTTACTTGACTACTTTCACTTGAACTACCTCACCTTTGTTAGATTCTCCACTCATTTCCTTGTAGTAGTATCCTGGAAATTTGAATTAACATGGAATTTGGACATTCATTTATTAATTTGGCGCCTCAGACAAGTGCTTCTGCCAAATGTAATCTATCCTTTAATCAGGAACTGTGTCAGGGGGTTAAAAAGTGAATGAACATGTCTCTCAGATTCTATGATTTAAGATTACCTGGAAAGATAAAGTTGTGATCCAGGAAATCAACTTGCCCATCATCTGAAAATCCCACACTGGTGACTTGAGCAATGTATTCAACCCCTATTTGGCTTCCTGTGACACCTCCTCCTGTCAAACTGACAGTACATTTAGCAGCCTGTAAATATGAGAATGCATCTCACAATCCATGTAGTTGTCTGTGTGTTATGTATATAAAACCCCCACAAAAGAGAAGCTCAATTAATGTCTCATGTACTTTTTAAAGGTGTTAAGTTACTGTGAAAGGAGAACTCACAACAAATGTCAACTAGGCAGTGTTTCAACAGACAAACAGGATCTGCTGGATCTTTTATAACACGTTTTCTGCTCATTAAAGGAAACACAGGCTTCACTCACAAACTCCTGCTAGTGTAGGTCTCCAACAGTAATAACAGCACGGCCAAAATCTGTTATTTTATGTCCAAAGGTTAAACCCAAATACATATATGAATTTGAGAGAAGGTAGCAAGTGTACAAAGTAAAATCACGGCATAACAAGAGAAGGCAGTAAAAGTGTTAGTGAACAATACACAGCTAATACAGCTTAGTGCTACAAACAAAGAACAGCTGAGGAAGGTACCTGATCATAAAAGTAGTGGACAAACTTACATTTTGATGATAGCACTAGATGAAAAGTCAGAGGATCACTGTTCATTCTGAGAGGGGGAATGAATTTATTGGCAGATAATCCAATGGTTGTTAAGACATCTCACTAAAAACCAACAAATGTTAAAGAGAGCTTAAGGGCAGAGGGGTCCTGTAAGTCTAGTCTGCCTGACTCACTGATCCTGTATCTGACTGGTGTTTGCCCAGGTTAGAGTCTATGGCCCTGCCTACAGCTCTGAGATATCAGTAGCCTAACTGTGTATTGATAAATACGTGGCGCTGTCCATGGTGCTGAAGTAGCAGATAGATACGTAATCATGCCTTTTCCTCTCAGTCCCGACGAAGAGTGAGAGGAAGTGTAAAAACAGAAATGTCCCAGTTATGGTTAAGGCATCCTGCAACGACCTTTAACCCATACAGACTTACAGCTTCCTTCCAACAAAAAATTGGAAGGATGCATTAAGGCTGATGTTTATCTATAAAAATCAGAAAAAGTACAGAACAGGACAGAGTAAAGACCATCATGTTCAGCTTCAGGGACCAGAGTTTTAGATTGTTCTCTATTCCTGGTTGTCAAATCTCTAACATGGCAGCATGAGAGATTAGTAAATTTTAGTCCAACATTCACTGTGTTGCAAACACTTAATGCTGTGGTTTACCCTTAATTAGACAAACTAATGGCGAAACAGTGCATTTCTGCAGCAGTGGTGATGGGATTCAAAGAAAACAAACAGAAAAACAAAGATTGTTTACGCAATGTTCACTCCTAACAGAGAAGACTGAACAGAGGGAAGAGTATCATCAACAAAGAATGATAGACACTATTAGGATTTGGGGAAAAAACTGGGTTTATTTGAAAAAACTGTCAAAGAAATTCATACAACCAATAAAGTGGCACTGCCTGAGTTGTTTAGCTGTTTAAAATATTCTTAGTGAGACACACTCTTACAGATTCACATTTTGAATTTCCTCCACAATCCATAGTCTTCTAAAACACAAACTCCATAAAAAAAAAAAAAAATCCTTCACAATGTTTTATATATATACACATTTATTTATTTTTGCAACTCAAGTTAACATAGCTTTATAAAAGACAAAGTTGAAATAGAAAAAGAGCTCTTTAGAAATGGAAGGAGTAACTGTGATTATCCTGACTTATTGTTTCAATCACTTTGATTTAAACTGCTCCCTGACTTGCAGCGGCTCATTGGTGTTGTTGCTCTGGCTGATGGGGGGGTCACAGGCCGGTCCCAGTTCACTCAAGCTTCACTCCGTTGCAGCTGACAATAATATCTACCCCATTAAGATTAGGGAAGTCAGTGATTTTGGGCACTGTAGACTACAATATCTTTGCAGCATCAGTGTAGCATTGTTTCAGAAAATCATTACTTTTATTATATGAACTTGAAAAAATGTTGCGGTCCAAACCCACATTCAGGTGTGCAGATGTAATAATAGGATGCATTTTGGTCATTTTGTTAAGGGGGAATGCAGTCCATACTGCCGTATACCACCCAGCCACTTCATTGCTATACCTGTTGAGTTGCTCATTAAGGCCAATCACAGGCAACTCAGTGCATTTAGGCATGTAGACACGGGGTCAAGACAACCTTCTGAAGTTCAAATCAGTATCACTTGGAAGAAAGGTAATTTATGACACTGAATGAGACATGGGTGTTGGTGCTAGATGGGCTGGTTCGAGTATTTGTACACTGCTATGATCTACTGGGATTTCACAATAAAGGATTATCTATCTTATAACCATCTTTAGGATTACAGAGAATGGTCTGAAAAGAGAAAATATCCAGTGAGCAGCAGCTCTCAGTGAGAATGCTCTTGACAGAGGCCACCACAATCAAGGTCTGCAGAAGAGCACTCCCTGAATCCACACACATGGAATCTCAGCAGATGGGCTACAGCAGCAGAGAACCACTGGGGTGCCACCTGGCTCAACCCCAAGAACAGGAACTGAGGCTGGTTAATTGCACTGGCTCACTCTAAAAATACAAGACACAACAAGACTGGAAAACATTGCCTGGTCTGAGTCTTAATTTCGCTGCAACATTTGGATGAAATAGAGTTTGGTGTAAACAATATGAGAGTTATTGGATCCATCCAGCCTGAAAATATGGTTCAGGCTGGTGGTGGTGGTGTAAATGGTGTAGATATTTTCTTGGCAATAATTTTTGGGCCCCCTTTAGCAATTAAACTGAGTTTTTGTTTAACGTGAAACAACCAACCTGAGTATTGTTACTGGATCATGTCCATCCCTTTATGACCAGTGTACCCATCCTCTGATGGTTGCAAGCTCCCAGCAGGATTCCACAACAAACAAAGCTCAAATCATCTCAAACTGGTTTCGAACATGATAATGACCATCAGATCAAACGGCCTCCACACAGTCATCAGATCTCAGTCCAATAGAGCACCTTTGGGATGTGGTGAACGGAGATCCACATCATGGATGTGCAGCCAACAACTGTGTGATATCAGCGTCAATATGGACCAAAACCTCTGAGGAATGTTTCTAGCACCTTGTTGAATCTATGCCAACAAGAACTAAGGCAGTTCTGAAGGCAAAAGGGGTCCAATCTGGTACTAGTAAAGGTGTACCTAGTGAAGTGAGTGTATACAGTCAGTACTAAAAACTGCAGCAGGAGGAAAGGGGAAGGATAGAAACAGGAAACATATGCTGAAAAGGGGAGGGGGATGGGAAGGTACAAGTAGGACAATCTGGAGCTGAGTAGAAGGGAATTCAAACAAAGGAGAGACTGGAAGGAGGTTTGATAACTGGAAGAGTGAGAGAAAAGAGGAAACGTGAGAGAAAAGAAAGAAAGGAGGACTAGTACATGGATCAAATATGGAATGACATGGACTTTACTGAGAAAGTTTGAGATGGAATATTGAATTAGTGGAACTAGGGACTGTAGGAGGAGAAATGGGAAACCCTGGAGCAGCTGGCCCAGGTCCTGCTCGGTTTTGAGGCTTTCTCCGGTCAGAGGACACATCAACCATCCAAATTTCAGATAAGTCCCCTTCACAACCCAAACTTCCTGGCTTCTCCCATGCTCACCTGAATACCACATCCCTGCTCTCCCTCTCTACCAAAAACACTCACACACACCCACATACAAACTGAACTGAACTGAACCGAACGGAACTGGACTGAGTTGTATTCACTTTCCCATATTCATCCATTCACACCTTCACCCTCCTCAAGTGACTGTAACACCCAATGGACTGCTACATACCTACCTGAATTCACACCAATACTGGTTTCAGGACTATCAAATGAGACTGTCTAATGATTTTGATATGTGATATCTGGATTTTTGTTTTCTTTCTCTTTTGATGCTAAAATGTTGTGTTTCATTATTGATGCGAAGACTTGAGTTAATACAAGGATACATATTGCAATATTATTGCTGGGTTTTCACTGTTCCTTTGTAGCTAGGACGCTAAAGCACTCTCTAATCTAGTTATTCATAAAAAAATAAATTTGATAGGTATAGGCTTATAATTTTGCCTGTCTGGTGCCCAACAACCTTATTCATTTCTGTTAAGAGAGTGCCTAATGCTACAAACTGAAACATTTTTTACAGTCACAGTTGTGATCAATGGTCTTGTGCACTTTGATGAAAGAAAAACCTTTCTGTCTATGCTTCTTCTTATTGACAGAGGAGATTAAACAACTTTTTGGTATGGATGTGGATAGCTGAAGGTGGCAGTAATCAGTAAAACATTAACACAGGCAGAGTCAGATGAAAGTAACAAGAACAAAGGAGCTAAGCTAAAGAGCAGAGATTCAGGTACAAGCTACAGAAGTACTGAAAACTGCTAATAATTTTATTATGACAGTCAATAGGAATTTTTTAAAATGGCACGGCCCCTTTATGGTCAGTATGCCTCTGCCAGCCAGTC
Source organism: Lates japonicus (assembly GCA_033238685.1). Classification (NCBI taxonomy): domain Eukaryota; kingdom Metazoa; phylum Chordata; class Actinopteri; family Centropomidae; genus Lates; species Lates japonicus. The sequence goes on along the minus strand of BRZM01000486.1, from coordinate 117,077 downwards.
CAGTTGCAGTTACCTGCAAAAGAATTTTGAGTTATATTAAATGTGTTTTGTGAGGTCACAGTGACCTTGACCACCAAAATCTTATCGTCTATCTTTTGAGGTAAAGTTTTGTGCCAAATTTGAAGAAATTCAAAGACATTGAATATTATCACTTCTAGAATAGGGTGGACAAGGATAGACAATCTGAAAAACATAATTTCTGTCCATAGTTGATGTCACATGGAGACAACTGAACAGGTTTCTATTTTCTGTGCTTCCTCAAAGTGGCACTGGCCTTGCGCTTGACAACCACTATGAAAATTGTCTGTCCCTGCCCCTGCCATAAGCCTTAGTTAAGTGTTTTATGCATCTAACAACCTTTAATACATTTGTTTTAGGGCACTGTATTACACCATTAACATTTCAGTCAGAAATATATTATAGCAAGTGGTTATAAGGCTCTGTTGTTTGAGGGGAGCTCTCATATACAGCAGCAACAGGGATTCTAAGACACTAATCCCCTTGATAAACACATGCATAGACATTAAATTAACCACAAAACATAATTTAAGGAAAATGTTAGTAGTGGAGAGAGCTGGCAACAAATAGCAATGACATGCATGATTTTTAGAGGATAATGATTGATATTAAGAGCTACACAGCTGTGAATGTGCCAATTATTACCGTGATGCTGCAAATAGCTAGTGCCATTAGCAAAAACACTGCTCTGCCTGAACCACGATTCCTCAATTCACCTGGTTACAATGAGTGGCCATGCACCAGTCTCAGTCAAGTCAATGATTGCTTCTCAGAGGTTAATTCAGAATTTTGAATGAATGCAGTTCAATGTAGACAATATAAAATTGAATAAACTTGTTAACAAGACAACTCAATTCTCAGATATGAAACCACACAGCAACAAAACAGAGAAAACTTGAAAATAAACTGAAATAAAAATAAGGAAAACTGACAGGCCTAAGCCCTCTGCCCCTACCCTTGTGTTCCCTGTTTGTCCAAGGTTTTGTTCTGTGTTTGTGTGTGTGTATGCTGGGTACAACCTTCAGGTTCTTCCGCCATTATTTAAAATCCTGACTCTTGACCTCTCATGATTGTCCATTCACTACATGGCCTGAGTAACCTGTTGTCTTAAACTCCCATTAACAATTGTTCACCTGTGCATCAGGTTTACTTCTGTCCGTCTTCTGTTCTCCTCTCTCTCATCCAGCTCGCTCGGCTCACGGCTCCAGCTCTAGAAACCTGCCTGCCCAGCCTCAGTTGACAGTGCTTGCTCAGTCTCACTCAGCTGTCTGCCCTGCTCTTCAGCCACCCAATCTAACAGCTGACCAGGGAAAAGGGTTGTGTAAGTATTGGCTGGGATAATGAGGTGGCAAGTGAATATGGAGACAGGAAGAAAGTCTGGGGACATCTGCTAGGCAGATGGAGTATGACAGGTGATGGTACTAAAGGCATCAAGGTAGAGGGGGATGGCATGTCCAGAGGAGGTTTAGCCAAGGATGAGTCATGACAGCTATATGATTTCTTATCATTGATCACCTGCTGTTGAAAAGAGCTATACTAGTCATCACTCCTCATTCATTTCCTTGACATGGCCCATTGTCACCTGAACTGACCCCTCAACCATGTATACATTCATGCTCTTAACTGACAAGTCTATATATCCTCCTCTTTCCATTGAACGCTTTTGGTGGAAACACCAATTCTGCTCATTTTACATCCTTGACAGGCAGAGTACTTATATTCATTTAATTGTAAATTGACATTGAATTAATTATTGTGTTGACCATTTTTCACTCAGATATAAACCATAACCATAGCAAAGCCTCCTATTCATCTCAATATGTGTGCACTGTGGGAATAAACTTAAACTGAACAGGGTCTCTTTAATATTCTTACCAATGCAATCACAGTGATGTTAAAATTCTGTGAACCACTCCACTGTTATCCTGACACCCACCACCACAAGTAGATTCTCAGCCTGTGGGAAATACTGTGTGGCTTCATTTTAATGATAACAGTTGTAATGTCTGTAAAATGGCAATTTCAATAAGGGTGGGAACACCAGCAATATGCTGAAACATCTCTATATGCAACAAGGGCTTTAATTTTAGGATTGTATGTATTTTGAGACTATACACAAGAGTACTACTGCCTCTCTACCAAGCAGCCTGTCTGGTTACTGAGGGTAAATATTCTATGTGTAATTAACATTAGCGCCACACAGACAGGTTTAGCAGAATTTTTGTGAAAACAAATGCTGTATCAGTATTCAGTACTCTAGGACACTCAGAGATAATGAAACACATTGATGCTGAAAACCTGTGTAGGCCTATTTTTTTCACACAGAAAATTGATCAGAGATTGTATAGAGAATCGATAAAGAATGGGAGCAATAAGCAGAACTGATTATTACACTGGTGTCAATAAAATCTTAACAATTCCCATCCCTAACTATAATGTGCCTAACCTATATACCCTGCCAGCACACCCTACTCAAGGGAAGTTTTCTAAACTAAATATACCTTACTAATGCAAAGCAAGAGCGTGATACAGTTCCTCTTGAATGCTCATATGTAGCTCATACGTCAGATGTGGCAAGATGCTAACAATTTCTAAGATGTCGGACAGTTGAGTCGGTGTCAGCTTAATCGGAGTTTGTGCGTATTTATGTGCATTAAAGGGTCATGTCCAGAAATGCAGAGTTATGACATATAATGGCTTGTGTGTCGTATTTCTCAGAAGAGCGCACGTTAATTCTGACAGTTTATGAGGAATTTAAAGAGGCTCTCACAGCAACACCATGGCTGCCAACAAAGCCAGGGAGGCTCGCTGACCGAATGAATACCTAAAAAAAAAAGCCTTACTCTCATATGTTCTCTATAATCTTAATTTGTGATATGACTGAAATATAAGGACACTTAAAATATAGGAAAATTATTAGAATACTTGGATTAGAGTAGACACGAGGGCAACATTTCTGAAATTGACTCGTTAAACACTGTTCATGATATTGTCCTTAGAGCAGGTATGTCCAAAGTCCAGGGGCCAATTGCGGCCCATGGTCAAATTTTATATGGCGTCTGTCATAAAATGTATCATTTATGTCAAGTCAATTTTATATATATAGCGCCAATTCACAACAGAAGTTACCTCGAGGCACTGTACATATAGGCAGAAACCTTGAGCAGAACCGGACTCAGGGTGGGCGGCCATCTGCCTCGACCGGTTGGGTTTAGACAGAGAGAGAGGAGGGGGGTGGGGGGATGGGGTAAGAGAAAGACAACACTGCAGATACACAGACTAAGTCACAATGTAAATAGTAGTAATAATAATAATAATAATAATTATAGCTGAAGGAATAAAATGACAAAACAGTGAAACATTAGTAGCACTAACACTAATAAATGTTTAATTATTGTTGCATCATCAGTTGAGCTGGATCATGGGAGCAGCAGGAGACTCTACAGCTCCGGAGGCAGAACCCTGCAGTAAGAGACAGTAGAAGAGAGAGAGAGAGAGAGAAGCACAGCCTGGGCACTAATATGCTTGAGGGAAGAAACACACAGTTAGAGTGATGCAGCGATATTAAGACGGTTTATAGTAATCTTGTTGGCAGGACATCATGGACAACATTTAATAACTAATAAGCTTAACTGATGCATTGAGACTGACCCAACCCGCCAAAGGAAAAATGGTATCCTGAAATAGGAACCAGAATAATATGCTAGTTGAAAGTTAAGGCATAAAGATGAGTTTTTAGCTTGGATTTGAAGGCCTCAACTGAGTCAGCCTGTCTAATATCAATAGGGAGGTTGTTCCAAAGGAAGGGGGCCCGATAGGAGAAGGCCCTGCAGCCTGCTGACTTCTTTTTAACTCTGGGGACAGATAGCAGCCCTGCACTCTGAGAACGCAGAGCACGGGAGGGAATATAAGGGTTAAGAAGTTCAGACAGGTATGAGGGGCTAGCCCATTTAGAATTTTATAAGTCATTAGGAGAACTTTAAAGTCTGATCTAACATGAATAGGTAGCCAATGAAGGGAGGCTAAAACTGGGGTAATATGGTCAAACCTTCTCGATTTGGTTAGCATTCTAGCTGCAGCATTCTGAACCATTTGCAGACTTTTAGTGCTAGCACGCGGTAGTCCTGAAAGCAAAACATTACAATAATCCAGTCTAGAGGAAACAAAGGCATGGTCTAGAATTTCAGCGTCTGCTATGGAAAGAAAAGACCAAATCCTAGCTATATTACGTAGGTGAAAAAAGGCGGTCTCTGTAATGTCCTTAATGTGCTGATTGAAGGAAAGAGCAGGATCAAATGTGACACCCAGATTTTTGGCTGTTGTACTTTGAGAAATCACATAGTTATCAAGGGATATAAGGGAGTTAAGAAGCAGGATGTTTTGAGACATCCAGCTTTTAACAGAAGACAAGCAGATCTCTAGTTCCCTAATTTGAGTGGCATTGTCAGCCTTTATAGGCACATACAGCTGGGTATCATCAGCATAACAGTGAAAATTAATTCCAGCTACCAGCTGAGGGCCAGGTCAGAGATTCCAAATCTATTTTCCAGTCGGTCCATGAGTATACAGTGGTCTATAGTATCAAAGGCTGCACTAAGATCAAGTAAGAGGAGCAGAGAGGTGGAATCTGAATCCAGAGAGAGTAGAAGATCATTTACTACTTTAGCAAGTGCTGTTTCAGTAGAGTGAAGGCAGACTGAAAAGGTTCGAAAAGAAGATTTATGGCTCCCAGCACTGTCGGCCAGAGCATGTAAAATACACATGTAAAAAAATGCTATTTTAAGGTCTGTGTAGCCACCCTCTGACTGCGTGACCCTTGCTGTGACCCTTTCCAGCCAATTTCTGAAATGGCGACTGTAAATAAAAAAAGGAAAGTTGACTGCGAGGGACGCCGTCAGGACAGGTGGAAATTACAACATTTTTTCTCACTGAAATACAAAACAATTGTGTTTATTTAATTTTAAGCAAGAGACTGTGGCCGTATAAAGAATTAAATGTATGAAAAGACATTCTCTGTTCTGAACTTTAATAAGAACCATGTGAGGACAAGACTAAGTGACTCTCACCTGCGTGACATTTTGCGTGTCAAAACCACTGTCTTCGAACCAGACGTGGCCTATGTACTGCAGTCCAGATCTCAGTATCACCCCTCACATTACTGCCAGCAAGTCACTTGGTTTGGTCAGCTGAGATGAATACATTCTAAATTCTGTGTTTAAAATTTGTTTTGTGTTGGTCAAAAACACAGTTATAAATATACTTGCACTTGGACTGCACATGGACTTATGGGACTTTATATATTGCACTTCTTAATAACTGTTGGTCTTATGTACCTGTAGGAGTGACATTGGAGGCATGTTCATATGTTTTGAACTTAAAAGTTGACAGAAAACATTTAATTACTAATAATAAATCATGTTTTAAAATGAACCGAGATATATTTCAGCTTCCTGGATGTTTTTTTTTCCAGACAGCTTTTTCATGTTACATGGCCTTCAGATATGAAAGGCAGAGTGGTTTTGGTAAGACCTGTTCATACCTACATGGGTAGCTTAGATATATTTGCATTCCATGTGAAGAAATGTACATCAATTGGAATAAACTTTTCATAAAATATTTCATTTGCATTTAAACTTAATCATTCAAATGATTGGCCCTCACGCATTTTCACATTATCAAATCTGGCCCTCTTTGAAATAAGGTTGGACACCCCCGCCTTAGAGCGCTTCGGCTGTATGTGTGTGAATGTAATGCTCTTATGTTAAACAGTAACTCCATTCTCACAATATTTCCGCTGCAGCCCCAGTGGAAAGTGCACCTGGAAACAAGTCAGGATGAAATATGAAATAGTATGCAATAGTAGTTATCATAAGACTGAAGACACATGTGGTATGTAGCCCACACGTATAAGAGCCTGTTGATGTGTTCACAACTTATAGAAAAAAGGCTGAACTTAGAAAAACAGAGGGAGGGCCATCTCCTGCCACATTTTCACAAGCAGAAAGAAAAACCTGTAATGGAGGGAGTAGAGGGGGCAGTCACCTCTGACCCTGGAGGCAGCTCAGTGTCCACACTTTTTGTAATATCATATCAATTGTTTGAAATTATTTTATGCAGTTTCCATTCATCTCCTATGTGCGATTCAGAGGGATAATATTGCTTTGCTGCAGCTACCAGCTTGCCATGTTCTTTTGCTGTGCAGGCTGAACCTGACCGTATGTGGGTTTGGTATAAACACTTGAGCTTGACCGCAAGAAAAAAAATGCTACAAATTATAATAACAGAAATTGGAAATTGAAAAACTGGAACGGAAAAAAATGCATACATTCACCATGTTCTGTAATCAATATGTCATTTTTAAGGGAGAATGCAAGAAATAAATACAGAAATAATAAAGAATAATTGCTTTTCTCTTTTTTCTATTATTAAGACTGACTGAGTCTCTAAACACCCACGCCATGTGGAGTGAATCCCTCACAGTCCTTATGCCAATACCAATTGGGTCTCCAAAATGTGACAAGATTGTGTACAGAGGGGTGTGGTACCATAACCTGCTCAGAGCAGTTTAGAGGTGCAGTATTAATTGATATGGCAGCAGACCTCAGGTAAAACCAATCCACCTTTGGTAGTATGGGTTAATCTGGAAGCAAAACCCAATGTCTCTAAGTTACTCCTTAAGTTACTGTGATAAGTCAGTATCACAGTAGTACAGGACTCTGGACTGACTCAAAACAAAATACAATAAAAACAATAAAAACAAAACAAAAAACAAAACAAATAATTTATTGCAGGTTTGTTAACAAAAGCATTGAGACTGAAACACAACTACAAAGTACAATATGTTTGAAATAAGTTATTACAAAATATTGTTTAGTGCAGCTTTAACTTGCTGCTTTCCTTTTTCGACATTTGCTATTGTTTACAATTTCACAGTTGCTTTTCTATGTATAAATGGCTTCCAGTTTCCTAATAATATTATGGAACCTTTTTTCATAAAAGTTAGTGACGTGTTGCCAAAGTGGGTCTTAATGCTGGAGTACTGCCATGGTACTGGTGCTGTATTTCACGGGTACATCAGAGTTCATTTCAGCTCAGGGATAGGTATTCATTTCCTCAAATCAAATCAGGGACATTAAAATTCAATACATGATTTTTTGGATTTAACATCATAAGTTAGTTCACATTTGAACTCGCTGTTATTTTAGCCTTAAATGGGCAGTGATATGTTATGGAATATTGGGTGACGTTTTTCCCGTGACAAAGAAATTACCAATGTGTGTACAGCAAATATGGTAAGTCATGTTGGGTGCACCTTCAGGAACAACAGTTTTGACCTTCACTTGCTGATTAGCTGCCCATTTAGTTCATTTCCCAGCAGCCAAAGTCTGCAGGTGCTACTTTAGGTCCATGACTCACGTCATCACCTCAGAACAAAAAATCATCCAAAAACACTGCATGCAAACTTCAAGTTTTTATTGTCGTTGGTGCTTGCTATTAATACAGCTCTGTTCACAAATAAAGTACAGATCTCAGGACTTAAATTGAGTTCTGTTTTTTTCCTCCTTCTCTGTTTAATGTCCGGTTGAAATGGAAAGCATTTTAACTAAAAGTGCAGCAAAACTCAAATGCATTTTGCTTACAACAGTTTCTGGAAACTAGTAGAACAAACACTGATAAATTGATACCAGAATGTAGACGTGCTGATTAGTTTTATCACATGCATGTTAAGTACATATTACACTGAAATGTGTAAAGGTGATACGGGACTATAAAGCACCCTGTGCAGTTTGGGATCTCCTTGCGGAAGACCATTTCTCTTTCAACAGAACAAGGTAAGCCTTTCTACCATCTTTTCCACTCACACCAGAACCATAATATGGAATTTTAAGTGCTAAGTGATTAATCTTTTCTTCTATGGTAGGAATCCATCATTCATCACCATGAAGTCATCTCTTGTTCTCTTTCTTCTGGGTGTTGTCTCTGTCAGGGCTGCATCAGGTATGTGACTCACACTAGCCTAATACATACACTCACATCCCTTGCTTTGTTCAACCCAGTTCTCTCTATACATTTTACGGCAAAATACATTTTATGGCAAAAATAATCTTCAACACAGTTTTCAAGCTACAATGATTAACATTTATTTTAAAATATATATCTGCTAGAGGGGTATGTAGGTGAAGGCTTGCTAATATGTTGCCAATTATGTCTTTTTCTACCCTGAGAGGCAAGAAATCAAGCCTTTTAGACATAGCATAAGAGTGAGTCATATTTTTTTATTCAATGGGCAGAAAACTGATTCTGATGTAGTTGTGCTGAAGAACATCTCACTACCACCTCATTGTAGTGATGCACAAGTGCACTCAGGCTGTGATCAGCACATTTTAAGGGCCCTATGTCAATCATTCAAGCACAATGACAGGTGCAAGGATGTAGGTCTTGGGTGCATGGACTGTGTGGGCGTCTCCAGGTGTGCCTGCTATTTTAGTTCATGTATGCATGGCAACACAAAATGCAAGAAGGCTGGCTGAAGTGGAATATCAACTGGAGCATGTGAGGATTAATAAATGGACTCTCAGCCAGTCACATCACTGGTCTCATGCTTGGACAACAATTATTAAACATATGGATTGGATTAGAATAATTATGATAGATCCAATGTCTCCCACATAAACAGACAGTATACCAAGTTATAATGGACCAGTCTGATTTGTGCAGAGGTGTGTGTGGATATTCTGTTACATCAATAGTATGTTATTTAATTGTGATTCTAATGATTTAATTAGGGGCGACACAGTGGTGCCGTGGTTAGCACTGTCACCTCACAGCAGGATCTGGGTTCAAGCTCTGGTTCACCCGGGGCTTTTCTGTGTGGAGTTTGCATGATCTCTCTGTGCCTGCGTGGGTTCTCTCCAGGTACTCCTCCCACAGTCCAAAGAGATGCATTAGGTTACTTGGTGACTCTAAATTGCCCGTAGATGTGAATGAGAGTATGCATGGTTGTTTGTCTGTATATGTTGGCCCTGCGATGGACTGGTGATCCGTACAGAGTCTGTGTTTTATTCTGACTTCCTAAGAGTACAGTAGTAAATTATGAGTTAATACATACTTATACACAAAGAAAATAAAGTCACTTCAATAAAACACAAGAAGCAACATGGATGACCCACTTTTTAAGATTGCAGGGACATTCTTCTCAAAATTAGTACTTAAAAACCTCTTTTTCACCTAGCATGGATATCAGATGTCAAACAAATACTTTTTAAAACAGCATGTAAGCAAGATTAAGTTCCAGTGTTACGGTTTGTTTTCTATGTTTTACACTTTCAGTTTGATGAAAATGTAGTACAGGATTCACTCATGAGAGAGGATAGGGTGATCTGTATTCCACGTATTGAAAAGGCCTTGACATCAATATTGATTGGTCTATGAAAGAATGCTTTTTAGAAATTTTGTGTTGATTGTTCTTCCATTTTCATGAGGTTGGGGCTCTACTTCCTCTGCTAAACATACTTTCCCCTTCAGGTGAAATTCGCGTTATCATGTACTAAGGTATATTTCTGACATATTCTTTTGTGAAGAGCAAATATTATTTGATTTGGTTAATATGGTGACACTTTTTGAAGTAATACTGAATTCTTTCATACAGTGCCTCCTTCTGTGGAGTCTATGACTACTTACAACTCCATTCACAACAGTTACAGTGACAGAGACTTTACAGTTCTCCACAATGACCACTTATCAAATTACATTCATCACGTCAATTCCTTGTTTGTCACATCTCCTGGAACCACATTTTACAAACCACAGTATACTACTCCTTCACCAGCCAGATGATATGTCCTGAAGGATGGGAGGTGTTCCAGGGACGTTGCTTACAGCTTTGTGAATGAGGACATGACTGGCCTCAGGCTCGGGTAAATATGTCTAAAGACTGCAGCACAGACACACTTTCTACAGGAAGAGTTTCATCTGTAAGTGCACATGGTCTGTTAATTTGGATTCTCTCACTTTGATTTTTCTCCAAGACAAAATACTGTACATAGTAAAAAGTAAAAATAAAGTAAATAAAGCCATAAATACTGAACAGGCTGGTCAGTTCTTCCTTTTTAAAGCCGTTGTGAAAATGTATCTACTATTTATTGAAGCCAATTTCTGTTTAAAAAGTAGATTTGAAAAATTGACTATAGATTATCTAATTTTTGGTCACATTCAAACTAAAACATATATTTACAGCTTCTATCATCAAAAATATAATTTTGAATCACTTTCAGGTTTAAATTCAAAAATAACTATAAATTACAACAAAAATTAAATTAAATGTGCAGAGAGCAGTATTCTGTATGTGCAGTGTTTGTTTTCTGTGAAGAGGAACATCTTTCTTGGTTTTGTTTATTTTCAGCATCAATTCTATATTGTAATTGTAGTTTGAGCATTGCTTGGCGTTTCCTAAATCAAATCATTTAAGTTTCTTACAGTGTACATCCATTTGATGTCAAATTTGGAGTCTAAATTAAGGCATTCCCTGTCTGTTTTAATCTCACAATGGACTACAAGTATAATTTCTTTACCAAGGCTTTAGCTACATACAGTTTAGATATTCGGAGCTTTAATGGGTCTCTTTTGACCTCTGCTTCTTTCTCCTCACCAGTCAAACTGTGCCATGATGGACTCCACTTGCTGGTCTCTGTCCTGGCTCAGGGCCTCGGTTTCCTCCAGCAGCTCCACACGGCAATAATGGCGATAGAATGCTTGGCTGGGTGGTTTCTACCTACAGGTACAAAGAATAACGTGATGTAATATTATTATATGGTCATAGCAATCTACCTTTCCTAAAGAAATAAAATTTTAAGAGACAATCAGAGAATAAATAAATTGTTAAAGACATTTCAGTAATGTAACTAAGTTTTAGACATTTTTTGTAGATAGGGGTGATGACATTTTGCAGTGAAGATGTCCAGAATTGATCAGGTAACAATATGGACTCGTGCACTGTAAAAATAATGTTTTAAAACATTTTAAACTGCATTTTTATTAAAATTTACATTGTGATGGTTTTGAAAATACAAATATTATTTGTTAAAATCAAATGAAAATTACATGATTTTACTATATTTAAAAGTCATAACATTGTAATCTTTTGAAATGGCACATTTAAATGTATTAAACAGATAATTATATTAAACATTGCTTAAATATGATACAATTATATTAATGAATAATAATGCATTAATCTATAAAGAAAAATACATTTTACGGTGGAGGTGGAGTTGGAGGAACTTCCCAGCATTCTTTAAACTGAGGGTTAAGTTAAATTGTTTTTAAATCGTATAGCTGTTACCTGACACATTTAAAGTTTAGTAGAAGTTTTAACAGGCATTTATGCTAACTTTACTAGCATTTCTGTACTAAATTGAGATTTTGTCGTTAAATTAGAATGGTTTTAAATTTCTTAAAAATACAAATGATAATATATTTGTGGCATTTTGCATTATTCTTTGGATGATAATCTGTAATTTAACATTATATGTTTTGTTATTTAAAAATTGATTACTATTTATATAGCAATGATTATCCTGCTGGGGGAGGCCCCTGACATTGGGGAGTGTTGTTGCCATTGGAGGGGTGTGTGCTTGGTTTGTGACAATATTTTGGTGAGTGGCACATGACATAGTAACGTCCAAATGAATGTCAGGACCAAAGGTTCCTCAGCAGAACATTGTGTTATAACAAGATGATTGATGTTATTCACTTCATCCACCAGTGGTCATAATGTCATGGCTGATCGGTGTGTATATATGAACAGCTAAGATACTACACAGAACTCTCAAACTCCCAGGGACCTGTGCTTGAGGAGGACATATATGAATCCGCTGAAATGTTTAATTTCCATGACACATTTGTAGAGTTACAATTTTTAAAATTTATTCTGCCTTTTCAAGCTTCACTTCAAGTTCCGCTGCTACATCAGTGAAGCCAGCTCTGGTCTGACCTGACAGCAGCTATCCTACTGGCATCTTATTCAGTTGTTCACTTTCCACACCCCCCACCTTCATACATATAATTTCTGTCCATTTCACTGGGGTCTAGGAGGTATCGGCCCAGAAAAGGCTAGTGAGGTCCTCATGATGAGGCAGGGGAGTGAGGGAGAGTAAGTACATCAAGAGGTCCATTCAGTGGTGGACAGCATTTTCCAGGTGGTGTTAGTTGCTCTTTTTTCTGCTGGACCATGTTTGCCCAGGAAGATGAGATTTGAGGGAAGTAAATGATGATTTAATTTGGCATGAATGTGTTTCACATCATCTCATTTCAGTTGATTCAATACCTCAAAGGTGTGCCCTTGGCATGTATACTTAATAAGTGGGACAGCTCTGCTGGTATCCATGGAGATGTTCAGCCAGTCATAACAAACAGTGACACCAGCAGTGATGAATACCATCCTTAATAACTGTGGCTAAAATATTTATCTCAATTGAGGAAAAATGAGCTGAAGCATTGATTCCAAACATAATCCATTTACAGATGTGGCATATTAATCATAATCCATAATGATTTATTACAGCTGGGAGACATAAAGAAGATATGTTTTCTTCCTGAGAGGGAGAGCGCAACATTCCTCCCATGTTGTTACAGGACAGTGATTTGTGTTCTGCTCTGCAAAAACAATATTGGAGGGACAATGAAAAGTCTAGAAATTAGTGAAAAAGGCACAGAGGCTGCAGAGGTTAAGCCTCAGGCTGACACGGGTCTGCTGATTCACTCATCACAGATACAGCTGATTTCTCTGTAGCTGATAAATGATGATAAAATCTAAATATCAATAAACACGAAAACTATCTGTTTGTGTAGTTTGTAGTACTACATCAATATAATTAGCATATGGAGCTTTGACAGGTTCCACAAAACCCTGAACATCAGGTCCCTCCAGATCAGATCTAGCAGGAAATCTGATGGATTCTTTAATGTGTCTCTTAATTTCACAGTGCTGAGAGAGACTGCCAGTTTTTACTTGATGGAAACATTCAAAGGTCAGTTGGTTGGTCCGGACTGAATATGAATGTACTGAATGGATTACCGTGACGTTTTGTACAGAGCTTCATCGTCCCTAGAGGATGAATCCTGCTCACATTCTGACATTTCCCCTGGTGCCACCATGATGTTGCCAGTTGTGGAAATCTCTCATCAACTGTTCAATGGATGGTGGTGATTGTGGTCCCCTCAGGATAAACTGTAATAACTTTGATGATGATCAGTTGGGACACTAGTGATTAGCAGATGCTAGCATGAACACAAAACAAAGATTGTGAAAATTGTAGATGCTAGACACCAGCATGTTAGCACTGTCAATATGAACATTTACTCATTCAGCCTTTACTTATTCAGGGTTCACAGTAACGTGCTGTCCATAGTTTGGGCTCTGCGTCAACAACAGGAGTCCACAGCATGATAATCAAAAAAGGACACAACAAACTATCTGGTGGTTTAAATACTTAAATACTGTCAGGATAATTGGGAAACTTGGAAACTGGTATGTGAGTGGGCGATGAAGGTCAGGTGACTGATACTGGAGGGACAGTCTGCAGGTATCCGGTGGATGGCAGAGAAATGACAAGTGAGAAGAGATCAAAATAAATGGTGGGGCTTGAGGGAGGATGTGTGGTCTGTGGGGCAGACTGGGCAACATTAACAGGACCAGGGCAGGGATTATGATAATGCCATTTAAAATGATTTTGTGGCTCAGCCTACACCTGCTTCACTGCATTGATAATCATTTAAATAAACTAAACTGCTCCACTAACATCAACATTTCAAATAATGGAAGTACCTGGTGTTTGTTGTTGTTTAAGATGATGCAGAGGAACCACAAACCCCAGAAAGCTTTTCTCTCAAACCTAATAGCTGAAAGTAACTAAATTAATCATACTGTATGACTCAGTTTTGTGCTTCTTAGTGATTCATTTTAGCTTCAATTAGCTCTCTCCCCTCTATATACACACACACACACACACAGAGAAACATAATGTCTAAGCACTTGAGTTTGACTCCCCTTGTTTTAGTTCTCCCTTGGCATATGTGTCAGAATGCATTACTCACTCCCCTGCCAGGCTGCATTGTAATAACTGCAGTAAAGCAGCAGTTGCTCCACTCCTGGGAAAGACTTAGCAAGCTGTCAGTGGCTATCACACCACAGTCACCAACAGTTTGCTGCTGATGGAGTGACTGAGCACCAAAAACCCTTTGCTGCTGCACCTCAGCTCTGCCACAGGCCATCAAATAACACCGTGTCATTCAGAAACCTTTCCACAGCCCTCCATTCATACTCACACTAACGTACTGCCCTGATCACTCAGTATTTACACACAAATACCACTAGGCTTCCACTGACTTTGTGTTTTCATATTGTTCTCTGGACATTTTCTGGCTTCATGTCAGCAAGCTGTCAAGAAGAAGAAAAAGTCAGGCAGTTTTGAAGCCACAAAAATACATGTACTCTGATCTTTAGTTACAGCCAGGATAACCCATGTTAGATTCAAGACAGTGCACAATTCATTCCTGGCTTACAGACAAGGTGACTGGAAGACGGCCCACGACTCCAGGTTGTAGGGTAGAAGACAAGCCTCCATTGTGGCACTTTACCATAAGCCTGTGAATATCACTGTGATGGGTGTGAACAGTTTGTCTAGCAATATATATATCTATATATTGAAAATATAGTAATCAAATGTCATTAATTATAATCTACAGGACTTAACTTCTTAAATGAGTGTAGTCCAATTGTAACACACAGTAGACATCTATTTATGTTCCAAGCAGCATGCTGAGAAATGACTGACCAGGTACTGCTACACTTCAACAATGGTTATGTCATTCTCATACTACTCTGCTGCTCTCAGTTTTTATTTTTAACATAAAGTCTGCCCTGCTATTTCTAATGCACAGTTAAACCTCTGAGGACCACAGGTAGCACTGTGGATCCCTGTTTAGTTTGTTTCTTGTGCATTGATGCAAGGACACACACAAGCCCAGAGTGACAAACTGGGAGAGCCAGGAAAATTCCTAGAAGGCCAGGCTGGTTGTGGGGCCGCAAGGGCCGGTGTTCAGTGACAGTAAACAGATCATACAGGCTGCACTCGCTAGGAATGGGCACTAGTACTCAGTATTTGAGTAACAACAGTAATGTTCTCTAACAGCCAAACAGTAGGCTTGGTCCAGGAGGTCTGTGTCCGACTGGAAACACAAGCATTGGTTCCATAATCATGTTTGATCCTTGAGTTGTTCCCTCCACCATGAGACAGAGAAGATGTGATGTGCAACAGAAAAGATCTAATACGATGGACAATAAAGAGAGCAAAGAGGGAGCTGAAAAAGTCAGAAAGAAGGAAAGCTTCAGAAGTGAAATAAAAAGCTGAAAATATGAGATAGTAAGTCATAGATATGAGCTCAAATTTACACTTGTTATCTCAATATTATGACTTACTATCTCATTATAACTAGTTCATGATTATAACTCTAATCTCTCTATCTAATAACTGACTTACCATGGGATTTTTAAAAAATTAAGTGTAAATGGGCTTTCATAGACGTGAGAAAATAATTAAAATAATTTTTAAACTTGATTTTTGGGTCAGAAGCAGTGCCAGGTAATCCCAGAAGTAAAGAAAATTATAGAGGAACTCTTAAAAATGTTTCAATTCTCCTAGACAACTTTGAAACCAAAATGAGACTGTGGCTTATTTCTCCTGTCTCTCAGTTTTTTCTCAGATATGACTGCTGTCAGTGACACATGAGCTGTTACCTACAGTGGATGTGATCAAATTAGTACCAGTACTACCAGTATTTATACCCACATGCTACCA
The DNA here is from genome assembly GCA_033238685.1 of Lates japonicus. NCBI lineage: Eukaryota > Metazoa > Chordata > Actinopteri > Centropomidae > Lates > Lates japonicus. Next base: position 101,202 of record BRZM01000486.1, on the reverse strand, counting down.
GTCACCTATTATGCTTTCTAAATCATTCATAGAAGAATAGTATGATAATAAATATACTAAGTTGATAATGGGATAAAAAAAAAAAAGAAAATATTGATATATGAAAATATTCTTTTAATAGGATGAAAAAATATGATATAAAACTATATATTTTCCAATGAAAAACTTAAAACTTAGAAAAGCTGATATTACAGAAAATTTGTGTTCTCATATTTGATAAAATAAATGATAGATGTGAATTTATACTTATGTGTGATACAAACTGGAAATCTGATTTTTGATAAAATACATTATGAATAACAAAATTGTAAAGAATAGTGCACTATTTCAGACAAACATACTAGGAAGGCTAAAATTATATATTCAGCAAAATACATCCCTAATCTGGGTGGTCTTTTCCTTCACCTCAGAACTGGATAATGGAATCTAGTCATCACACATCTAATCTCACCAAGCTCAAACTGAGAAGCTGGTGGCTTGATGCAGGCCCACAGACAGACTTAATTCTAGCCAGTCTCATACATCATATAAATTCTTGACCCTGATTGCTTTTAATTTCTTTTCCACATTATTACCTTTGCAATTGATTGTTATTAGTTTTAATAATAACTTAATTGATAACTAGCTTTGAAAGGTAGGTTATCAGGGGTGTGTGGCAGTTGCTTTTCTGCATTTTCTCTTCCTCCAGTCACACCAAGCCAGTTCTCTCACCACGCGTCAGGCACACCATCGATAAGAAGCCCCACCAACTTCTCCCAGGATAATTTCATTTTACTTACGAACTCCACCTCATTGAAGATGTCCTTTTCCCTTGTCGCCCCGTGCATGGCGGCCACATCCAAGAGCTCCACACTGACAGACAAGTCTGCCTTCACACCTCTTTAAAAAATGGCTACATGCGCAGTATCAGTATTGTCAGTGCTTTTGTCATTGGCTAATGAAAAAGCCAGAGAACTGCACACTTCAGCCAGATTTCTAGTTCCCTGACTCTGTCAGTTCACATACATTCAGCATATACTGCTTTAAAAATACACCTTCTGAAAAATACTTTGAAGCTCAGGTGATTTCTTCGGCCACAATAAAGCTTTCACTGCTGCATCAACTTTTGCTAACATATTCTGCTGAGAATGCAGGCTACTTTTTTATTCTTGGACCTTCTATTGCTTGTCTTGGTGGCTAAGGTTAGCATACTTAACTCTGTGCTTGGTGTCTCAGTGTCGACGTAAATTGTATTCCTTGGACACTGCCATTGCTTTGTAGCAAAGAAGACATACCGGTTTATCTCCATTAAGCACAAACATGTATTTGCTTTCCCATCTCTCATTAAACTGCCTTACCTCTGCATTAACTTTTTTTTTCTTGGACATTTTGGGACTATTTACTTTTTTTCCCCCAACCCCATCACTGACTAAAAAACGCTGTAGGAAATGGTTTATATTGAGACACTGTCATCCAGTGGCTAGATGCTTTCATTGCACAGGTAACAAAATTGAGATGTATTCACTGTACTTATGTAAAGTGGCGTAGGATTGCATTTTACAATAATCATAGTCTTTGAAAGCTCTCGTGGGCCACATAAAATAAAGTGGTTGGCCAGATTTGGTCCACGGGTCTTGAGTTTGACATGTCTGCCTTAATGGACAAGCGGTACTTCAATGGAGCTGGAAGAGGGTGGTAGGACAGGAGAGCCAGGACTGCAGAGAAAAGTTACTGGAGAATATGGTGGTTGGTTTATGGAGGGGACTCTCTGTTTGTTTGTTTTTAATATGGTGAACTTAAGTTTGTGCAGACAATAATAAGATGTCACAAACAGATTCTAGACCTGTTCTGTCTCACAGATCAGACAGCTGATGAATGTTTAGGGATAACACAAAATGTAAAATCATAATTAAAACAAGAAAACAGAATTGAGCATAAGTGGGTAAGTGGGTAAGTAAACCAAAATAATAATAAAAAAAAGAGTGTAAAGACAGAAGGGGACACAGGCCTAAATAAATACAAAGATGATGTACCATTCCAAGCACAAGCAACATATACACAGGTAACTGTATTACCTCAGATATAGGTGTATTATACCACACTGACTTTTTCATGTTTGTAACAATCAGATGAAACAGTCTGACAATCTGACACCTGTGGAGAATGTATTCTGTTTGTTTTGTCTGCAGGTGATTCCTAGCACTGCAGTTTCAAGATACACATTTAAACGAGAGGGACAATGTAGAAGCATTTTTGCTCTAAACAGTAGATTTGTCAGAGATATGGTAACAAGGCCCTTGTGTACCTGATTCACAACCATATTACAAAGCTGTTTTTGAAAAAAAATTGCAAATTGAAAACATTTCATTTTCAGGTATGGTAGTAGAGGCTAAGTATTATGATGCAGAAACCTGAACTGAACTCAATGGGTGCCAACAACAGGTTGTGTTGTCTGATTGGGTACTCAGGTTGGATTATTTTTTAATGCTAGTCATCTGTGTCAATGTGTGTCGTGTGTATTAAGCAGATACATAATGTTCCACATTCAGCTACAAGGATGTTTGGAGTTTACCAGCCTCATTCTGATGTTGTTGTGTTACATGCTGGCAGTTGACTGTAGTTTATGTATTACCGCCTACCTTCATGAAGGTTCTAATGCTCAGTTTGTGCTGAAACTATGTTAAAGAGGTGTTGATCCAGGATTCAAGATGCTGCAGTTTGTGGTGCTACATTTACATCAGTGAGCATAGGCTAAATAACAGAAACTTCTCTCTATGTAATGCGAAAAACAGCAGCAACTCCATTCCCAAAATGAGCACTGAACCTTCATGAAGCAGGTTTTAGTGCAGGGCTGTTGAATTAGACTGAGTTAGATTTAGACAGATGGACCACAGAAACAGGACATTAAGAGTGTGTTTCATACTAGTGGGCCCTTTTCTGTCTTTTCTATTTATATATATATATATATATACATATATACGTTGTCTCTAGCCTCTGTCTTGGGTCAGGTTCAATTTTCAAATTCAGCACAATATCAAATTTGAATAATCTCATACAAGCTGACTGGACTGTGTGTACTGGGATAGTCTTGAACCCTCAGAAACCCTGATCAGGGTCAACTAGTCAGAATATAGAAGGATTTGAGTTAAAAAGCACTAGAACTTCTTCAGTTAAGGTGGCTGAACTGAGTGGAACACTATTAGTTCTACTGAACATTACTGCTGTTTAGGGATCCTGTTCTTGTTGGTTTAATAGCAGTTCCAGTTTGGTGCTTTTAAATAATGGCATTACATTCATGTTAACATCTCCATCTCAGTGCTTTTGTGTTCTATGTTTTAATGTTGTGTTGTTGTTGTACAGCCGACCTATTGCTAAAAGATAATCAGTCTGGAGAAAATTCAAAAACAACCCACAGTTAAATCGGATGGTGACAGTTTTATTATATAAAACAAATAATATTAGTTACTAATGATAACAACATAATATAAAATATATATTACATATAAAGTTATTTATGGTAAATAGACAACTGTGTAAACATTTACCTTTTCCACATCAAGTAGTTACAGAAACAACATGGTAATCCACATGTGGAGTAGCGTTTGTCCACCTGATCTAAGTCAGTATTTCTTCTACTAAAGTTATTTTATTTTTATTTTATATTGGGAAGCAGGACAGTGGAGAGGAGACAGGAAACAGGGAGAGAGAAGTGGGGAATGACACGCAGTAGGATCCTAGGATCCGGGAACTTAGAGCCCATGTGGTGCGCCCCAACCATTGACTGTAGGGGCACCAGTATTTCTTCTTTTAGGCTCTGTTTTTGGTGTTTTAACAACTCTTCGAAATATCTCAATCTGTGTCTATCTGCTGTTGCTGCTGAACGAGTAGTGGTACTGGCTTTACTATAAGTGTTCTCTGAAAACAGCTGCTACTTCTGAATAAAATGACACTGATGGTAAAGTAAAAATGATGATTAGTGCAGCTTTTGTAAGCCTGGCCCTAATGAGTCAAACATAATTTCTGAGGTCCTAAGTATAGGGATAAGGTATGAATTGAGGTTATGTAAGGTTGGGCTTAGGCATGATTAGTAAAGGTTGGGTTAGAGTTAGGCTGTCACAATGTAGATGAGTCAGTGCAATGTCCTAACTGTTGATAGCTGTGTGTTTGTGTACTGATGGTGGCTGTGAAACAGCAGATATTTTGGATGGAGTCAGGGTTCTGAGTGGACGGCCTAACTCACAGCCCAGCCTTTTTTCAGTGTGCCTAAGCCTGTAACATAACCTCATTCTCTGTATCCTATGAGACACTCAGAAGTATTTTTGACTCATTAAGCCAGGCAACTTTAAAAGCTGCGCCAGCGTCATTTTTTAACGCCATCGGTCGTCATTCGCGGCGGCAACTGTTTTCGAGCACTACGAAGCCGGTGTCCTGTTCGGCAGGCGTGAATGGTACAGATTGGACTGTTCCTGATTGTTGAACGAAAACGAACAAAAGAAGTACTGGTGCTAACCGAATGAACGGCGCACCACGTCAGCTAAGTTCCTCGGATCTGGGATCACCTGTAATCGTCCCCCTGCTCTCTGTTTCTAATCACTGTCTGTAAAGGCAAAGAGCAAAATGAAATAACTTTAAAGGAAAGAAGCAGATCGGGTGGACACAAACGCTACTCATGGTCGTCATGTTAGCACGGATGTGGAAAAGGCGAAATGTTCTTACGATTGCTTGCAACGGCTTATGAATGATGATGTCGGTGTTGTTTGACTATGTGCCGTAATGACTTAAACTCTGTTGATGTAAATTCAGGATTATTTTGTTTCGATGATACACAAAATCTGTCACCATCTGACGGCAATGGGTTGTTTTAATTTTCTCCGAACTGATCTTTGGTCGACATCCTGACAACCTGTTTGATAAAACATAGGTACAAAAGCACTGAGATCGGAAGATGTTAGCGTGAATGTAATGCCATTAAAGCACCGAGCTGGAACACTGGTAACAGGCTGGGATCTAGGCTGGCGTGGGGAGCAGTGTTCACTGATTCGGCACCTTAACGAAGTTCTGGTCTTTAACTCAAATCGCGCCTGTATTCTGACTGGCTGACCTGATCGGGGGCTACTGTGGTTCGGAACATCGTACCTGGTCAATCGGCTGGTATTCAGGTGATGTTGATAACAATTTAATTGAACCTGACAGACAGGCTGAAGACAACGCTGTATGTGTGTGTGTAAAACGGACGCTGAAAAGACCCGCTGATGTCTTACGCCTGTTTCTGTCGTCCATCTGTTAAATCTATCGATCTGTTCAGCCAGCCCTGCTGCGCCTGCTTCATGAGGTTCGGTGCTCATTTGAAAGGAATGGAGAATTGCTGCTTGTTTTCACGTGCATCAGAGAGATTTCTGTTATTGTGTAACTCGCTGATCGCTGAATGTGCGCACAGGCTCGGCCTCAACCAGTCCTCGGATCCTGCCTCTTCGGCATGGTTTCGCAGGCGAGCGATGGTCGTGAGTGAGCCGGTAATATGAGCTACGGTCGGCTGTAACGGCATCCGGAGATGAGCTGATGGCTCGGCTGTCCTTGTGTGAATGGTGTCTGTATTGCACGTTGCGGAAGATGACTGGCGTTAATCAGTCAACCTGGGTAGCAATCAATTGACGCAACCGTTGGCATATTCGATTGAGGACTGCGTCATCTGCACCATGCCTGAGGTGGTATTTCGACTGATTTTCGAAACGGCTTTGTCGGTGCGCAAGGTTACTGTGTCTGATCTACTGTTTAGGCGAAATAACTCTGCATTGACCTGCGTTGAAATGTTGTCTTCGAACTGCGGTGCTGAATCGCCTGCGGACAAAATTCAGGCGGAATACGTGCTCACGGGTGTCGAATTGTCGACATTTCGTCTGTTACAAACGTGAAAGTCGGTGTTATGTCACCTATATCCTGAATGACTCTGATTATATTGTATGTATTAACTGAGCAGTACATCATCTGTGTTGTTGAGCCTCATCTTCCTCTTTTATTGTGTTTGGTTCTTGCCCATGCTCTGTTCTGTTTAATGATTTTGCATTTGTTATCTGAAGCATTCATCGGCCTCTGATCTGTGAGACAGGCTGAGTCTGGGGAAGATATCTGTTTGTGAACGCTCTTGTGTTGGCTCTTGCTGCAGGCAAGTTCACCATGTTAAAACAGACAGACGGAAAGTCCCCTCCATAAACCAACCGCCACATGTTCTCCGGTAACTTTCTGCGGTCCTAACTCTGTCTACCACCCTCGGCTCCGTTAATGCCGCTTGTCGATGAGGCAGACATCCAGACCCGTGGACCAAATCTGGCCGTACTGTTTATGTGGCCCGAGCTATGATTGACAGCAAATGCAATCCTGCTGCTAGTACGGTAGATATCGGGCCCCGACGCACCTGTGCAGTAACATCTTAACCGCTGGATATTTGATGTCGGCTAAACCATTTCCTACAACGCTGATCGTTGGATGAGGGTTGAGGGGAAAAAAATAATCAGTCCCAAATGTCCGGAAAAAAGTTGTGCGGAGGTAGACGATTTAATGAGGAGATGAGGCGCAAGCCGCGTTTGTGTGTGGAGATAAACCCTTGTGTCTTCTTTGCTAGAGAGCAATGACGTCGGGAATACAGACGTCGTTGCTGGTTGCCGAAGCGCAGGTTAGTGTGACGCCAGCCGCGAACGAGCAATGAAGGTCGGAAGTGGCCTGCATTCTCGGCGGGTGTGACGAAGTTGATGCGGCGGTGGCTTTGTTAATGACGAAGAAAATCACCTGACCTCAAGTATTTTTTCGGTGTGTTACAAGCGTGTGCTCTTGCGAATGTGTGACGACGAAGTCGAACGAAATCTGACTTTCGAATGCGGTTCTCTGGCTTTTTCGTGTGTGAGCAAAGCGCTGACAATATGATACTGCGCGTGTAACCGACACAAAAGAGTGTGACGAACTTGTCTGTCGGCTCGAAACTGCGGATGGCCGCCGCACGCAACGTTGTTGAAAAAGGACATCTTCAGTAATTAATTCATAGTAAACCGGTGTCCTGGGAGGAAGTTGATTGAGGTCGCCTCGTGCGGTGAGGGGCTGACGGTGGAGCAGAGGTGCAGAAACAACTGCCACCCTGACCACGGCTCAGGCGGTTATCGATTGAGTTGAGGTGATGACGATCGATTGCCCAGACTCAATATTGGAGAAGTGTGATCGAGATCGAACATGTGATGTGTGAGACTGGCTGGGGTGAAGTGCGTCTGTGGGCCTGCGTCAAGCCGCCGGCTTCGGTTGAGCGGTATTGGTGTTAGATTCCGGTATCAATTGAGGAAGGAACCGCAATTAAGGGATTTTGTTCAGATATATGTTGGCCTTCTGTATTCGTCTGTGCGCTGTTCTTCTGATTTTGTTCATGACATCGAGATTTCCCATCGTAAGTATAAATTCATCATCATTTGGTACATCGATGTAATTTCCGTTTTCTGTATCGGCTTTTCTGGTTTTGAAGTTTTTCGTTGGAGGAATATGATTTTATCATGTTTTTCGTCTGTTGAAAGATATTTTCGTAGTAATCGTGGTACTGCGTCGTTATCGACGGTATGTTTGTTGTCGTATTTGTTCAACTGTGTTTGAAACGTGATGGTGGGCTGGTGGTGCTGAAATGCTGGTGCTGAACGGTCACGTCGCTGTGGTGACGGCTCGTATTGTCGCGACGGCGGTCGTATCTGAAGAACTGAGGCGGAAATGAGCCACCGGTCTCATTTGATTTCAGGATGACTCTGAGAATGATTTTTAAGGTTCCTCTATCGATTTTATTTGCTTCTGGGATGGCGCTGCTTCTGTTTCAAAATCGAAGTTTAAGTGTTTGATGTTTTCTCGTCTGTATTTCCATTGCTGATTTTAAAATCCCGTATTGGTCGGTTGATAGACAGAGGAGATGAGTTATGATGAACTGAATTATGTCGGATGATGAGTCATGTGTTGGGATAACAAAAGTCAGGGGTGAGCTCGCTTTTCTCATGTTCGGCTAACGACACAGCTTCCATCCTGACTGAGCACCCAGTCTGCCCACCAGACCAACCGATGAGCGAGTTGATGACGAACTGGCACAGACGGACACTTAAATGGAAAGCTTTTGATGGCCAACATCAAACAACAGATACCACAAATTTTGAGAAAGTACAGTCAAATATGCACCATGCAGGGATTTTTTAGATTATTATTATCCATATTATTATTATTATTAATAATATTAATAATAATGATAATAGTTAGATTAATACTGGATGTCAATTTCTCCACCTCAAAACTGTATCAGACATCCAGAATTGTAATGATGTTCTGACTGTGTTCATGCCAGACAGCGAGAGGAACTGACAAAAGTGACTCCAGTCTACAGTGTAGATTCTCAAATCCAGTAGAAAGAAGATTCACTCTGAGTCCTGCAGCTTGTTTCCTCCTCAGGTCCAGCTGTCCCAGATGGGAAGGATTGACTTCAGAGCGAGGCCACAACTTCATAATGAGCTCTGAGAGCCAAATATTCACAAAGTCTGCGTAAGTACAGAATTTATGTAAAACTGGTGATTTAGAAGCATAACAACACTGCACAGAAAAGAAACACAATACACATCATTAACGTCCATAGAGAAAAAAAAAACAAATCATTGTGATGGTCCCTGGTTTGTTTTATGTGCTCTGCTTTGTGATGGCAGGAGATCATGTGTTAATCTTGTTAAAAATGAATGTAGTTATTCATTTGCCTTAAATGTGAACTCTCAAGGCTTCAGATTCAGGTTGTGACAAATCTGATGTTTGACCCTTTTTAGCATTAAAAAATTTTAGCTCACTAGTTGTAGTTTCTGCTGTTAGGACGCATACAAACAGTTGATTGGAAAAGGAGCTGACTTGAAAAAAAAGTACGAATAGATGTCAAGGGCTGAGAGGCTTGGGTTGGTTATCGTTGACAAGTGTTCATTGACAGTGGTTTGAGTAGAAATTATCACAGTAAAGTCTGGTGGATGATTTGATGTGTTGGGAATGTATTCTCTCATCTTTTGACAACAACTACATAAACACAGTTCTGTAAATGTCTGAGATCAAGTATATCATGATTGAGGTGTGTGTTGTTTACCTTATAGTCCTGCTTGTATCTTGTCTAATATAGCACCACAGTTACCTGCTGGCACAGTTAACTCCCCTGTGAGCAGAGGCATTTCCAGATTGCCCATGTTGCCTAGCTGTTCACCTGAAACCCGCTGTCTTCCTACCTGTTCTTCCTTCTTTTCCCTGATGAAAGCTTCCTACCAGCTGCCTGTGGGCTGTTGATTTCAAAGTCATGTCTTGTGACATTTAGATTTCATTCAGATTATTTTTCCTGACGTCTGCTGCCAAAAACTGAGCACAGGACTTTACAGTGTTTTTATACTGATGTGACTGGTTCGAACTCACCGGCTTCCTCCTGCAGTTCTCCTTACAGCTGGGACTCGGCCCGAGTTTACCTTTCCATGACGTAAGGTTGTACTTGGCGGTCCAACTCATCCAGAACCTCCTCTGACATCTGTGGTATGTGTAGGCCAGAGCTGATAGTGGATCTCAGTGAGCACCTTCTTTGATCCGTTCTCTGACTTCAGAACTTGACTTCCTGATGAACTGAGGCGTCTCCATCAGACAGTGAAAGATGTTAATGCTTCTGTCAGGAGAGATAACGGCCTCCATTGCACTAAGGTTGTTGATGGCCTCTGATGATTTCTGACTGTTCTCTCTGTCTGACCCAGCAGGCGTCCTCTAATGAGTCTCTGGTTGACCTAGAGAGAGTGCCATGAATAGCTTAACAAACAGGTCCAGGTGGCTATTTACTGGAAGTGATTTCTCCATGGCATCCTCAAGAAGACATCCAGGAATAAGTCACTGTCCACATCAGAATATTGGTCATCATCTTCTAGGATGCTCATCGTCAACATGTTCCTCATCTTGATTCCTACAGTTCCTTAAAGTACCTGTGTCTTCCTGCTGGTGAAACAATGAAATATGTAGACTGCAGCCAGAAACCTGAATGCCTAGACAAAGCAGCAGACTGTTTTCTGAAGATCACACTCTCTTTGAAGATCTCTGTACAAACTCCTGAGTACACTCAAGGCTCCTCTGTCACATCAAGACCATACTGCTCCCAGGTCTTCTTGCAGAATATGATGTTTTCTCCAGTTGTTCAAACGCCAGCTCCCAGCTTCAGAAGACCTCCTGTCAGCCTCCGTCAGCCTCCCTGTGGACCTGCCCTCACGTCCCTCATCGATTTAATTTTCTCTTCCTTCTTTGTCTGAACCAGCAGGAAGTGTGGCACAGGTCATGGTCTTGCAGCTCTCCTCTCTGCTCTTGTAGTCACATGTGCTCCAGAACTGTAGCAATGATCCAGCAGAAGACTGGGACTCACACATGATGAGGCCCTGGAGGTTCCTTGATGTGATGATCTTGCTGGGACAGCTCTTCATCACTGGATCTCCTGCTACCCCTTCTGTGGGTCAGTGAAGCCTCGTACTTCGTTACCCTGTCAACACATGAAGGAGGTGATCTGATTGGTCAGCTGCAGGTCTGGAAGTTATCCAGACCAGAGCCAAGTGAAGCGATTCCTGGATGAGGTGCTTGTCAGCAGCTCGCTGACTGATGACTTCTGTGTGACGTGTCAGACACAACCTTCCTGTTGTTGAACCAGTGAAAGTCTGTTGCCCAGTAGGCCAAAGATGAACAGAACTTTACAGACAGCCAGCTTCTGCTGTGACCTTCTGTAATGTTGGATGGAAACATGGAGCAGCGTGTGAGAAGACTGTGTACTGCTCATCTCTCTGATCAGTTCAGCTCCCGAACGGTGCCAGAACTGCAGACTGGATATCTTGGTTTTCCAGCCTCTGCCCAGTCCAGAGGAACTTGCACTGAGAAGGTTTTTCCAACACCAGCGACGCCGCTAGTCAGAACCACTCTGATGTGTCTCTGTTGGTCAGGTAAGGCTTAAAGATGTCCTGGCACGATTGAGTGTCATGGAGGGTCTTCTTTCTGGAAGCCGTCTCCAGCCTCACTCATGTTGGGTATTAACCTCTTCACTCTGTCCTCTGTGATGGTAGAGCCTGGTGTAGATCCTGCTGAGGAGGGCCCTACTCTGTTCCATCAGTTCCTTTCCAGTCACATCGCTCACATCTCCTCCTCAGACTGGGATCTTATGTTCATCTAAACCTCCTGCAGACCACCGTCTGCTCAAAGACAACAAACACTGTCAGACTAAAGACAATCTGACAACTGATGATTCTTATCATCAGCTACAGAAAACTAAAAACAAGCAGAGAGAAAAGATTTTCATGTTAAAGCCTCTTTAGAATCATCTTAAATGTCAGAGCTGTGATAGAACAATGACTCTGTAGAAAAACAACAGTCCTGTTTTCAGAAATGATGACATCAGCAGACACACATGTTGAATCCACTTTGTACAGTGCTGGTCTGACTGGCTGTCTGCAGTCCAGGTCCTGGTCTGGATCTTTGTCCGCCACTGGGGACAGGAGGAGTCTCCTGATGAACCAGACTGGTCCCAGTGGTGCGAGGTGATGCACTGTCTACAGAACCACAGTGTCCACAGCTGGTAGAGACTGGATCCTCTTTAGGACGCCCCTGACACAAAGAATAGCAGGACAGTTGCCCTCCTGAATCCTTCAAAGACAGAGATGGATTCAACAGTGAGCATTCATACAAAAAGTTATTTTATGTAACAAAATTAAACAGTTCAAATTATGATAATGTTGAATTATAATTACTACAAATTCATTTTTTGATAAAAGTAAAAAAGGTAAAATGAAATGAAATGTAAAATTCTAAGAAAGTCTTTAGTTTAATGTTAATGATTTCCAGGTTGGCAATGTTCAGTTCAGTACGACTGAAGTAGACAACAGGTCACTGTATTATTAACAAACTCATCTGAAAATTCACCATAACCATCAATATCACCATCATCATCATCATCATCATCACAGTAACTTTACTGTATGTCTGAGGGCTGGTTTCACTGAAGCATGGAGGTGAATCTTTAGACCAGTTACTTTTCATGGACGGACAGATGAACCTGTGACAATTTAATACTATAATGTACATCAACTTACTACCGACTTAAATAAATAAATAACAAAAAGTCTGAGACTGTGTTTTACGCCAAAGTTCTTAATTATGCAAAATGTACAACTTAATGGAAAATAATGGAATAAAGTTGTTTCTGTAATTTTTAACAAAGTTTAAATCTCAAAATGACTGAAGCACTCATTCATTTGTATTATTATACATGAATTTATACATTTGTTATTATGTTTGTTTTTCTCTAGAACGACTGTTGCCCGAGGAGTTTCAACAAAGTCACACATCTAATAATCAGGATTTCAGGAACAACACAGACACACCAAGGTAGAAAGGTTTAGTGATCGTGATTTAATGAACAAAGAGCAGGTTATCAGCAGAGCAGTGAGAGAGCAGGAACACCAGTAGAAAACACACAGAGACAGGAAATACCAGAGACAAACTCAGAGGAAAGAGCCAAAAGCAGAAGGAAATAGAATTCGTAGTTGGATGTCAGAAAGCACGCTGTTCTAAATTACCGCTTAGCATACTATCGCTAAGCAGCTAATTCATAAAAATTCATTAAAAAGTAAAACATGGTGGATGGGCTGTTGTGCCCCCGATGCCAGAATAGTCAGGACAAGCAAAGGAAAGGCATTTTATCAGTTTGCCAAAGATCCTGAAAGACAACAGTTAGACTACTGCCAGAAAACCTGGTAGAGGCGAGCAGAAGAAATGGAGCGAAGGGAACTCAAGGTGTGCGTATGTGTGTGTGTGTGTGTGTGTGTGTGCGGTGGTGGGGCATACTAGAAAGTGAACATGGGGCCAATGATAGTTACACAAGTGCAGGTCTGATGGTCGCAAAGGTGCTCGGCTGTGTCGCATGGTGTTGCAACGTTCGATCAACGCTAAGCTTCAGTTTTAATATTATTTTGTTTTTATTAAAATGTCAGACAGTATCTGGTTAATATGTAATTGCAAACATATTATGTCCTTTAACTTAATAACAAAATATTAATTTTAGATTAAACATTTCAGAACATAGCACCTACAACTACCAAAACTAACTTTGATTTTTTTTTTCATACCTAGGTAGATGAGCCTTCAACACATTTCCTTAAATTCCTGCTTCAGATTATATCACAGTGTGACTACGTTAGGATGGTGTGTGGAAGTGAATGAATCAGCTGTCATAATTGTCCCTGACCAACATGACACATGAAACAATAAACAAAGTTGTCATTTAAAACCAAAACCAAAAAAAAAAAAAAACAAAAACTCTTCAACGAATGTACTTAATGCAGTTGGAGAACAGTTTCCCAGGAAAACTCGGCTTATTGGTATCACATGTCTACGCCACATTTGGTGGTTCTGCTAAGTGTTGTGTTCTCTACCTGCTGACACAGTCAGACATATCACACTCTGAATGGGCCCAGAGAGTTCGATTGTTACTTTTGGAGGAAAGTAGAATCGCTAAATATCTCTCACAAACAAAGCAGTATTTCAAAGAACTGCTACAATAGTTAGCCACTGTGACAAACTAGCTTTCAAGCGCCTGCTATCTCAACTGAAAGTTCCACCCATAATCACTTCTAGGTAGGAGCCTCTGAGAATAAGACAATAATGTACTAAGTTTTAATGTTATGCCGTGGAGTGATTGGTTTGGTTCTCCTTTTAAATGTGTTGCATCAACAAATCCTTGATGCAGTTTCTGTGATGTCTTGGTATTGATTACTTTCCCATGTACACTTGAGTCATGTGTTTTTCAGGCTTGGAATGTTGCCCACAGGCAAACCAGGGGGAAAGGTGTTTTACCTCTGTTGGCTGTTTCCTACATTATTAACTGATGTCTTTCTTGGATGAGTTTTAAGTGACCATAAGTTCACAGAGGAATCTTACTTTGTGTCTGAGGGTCCATCACCAAGACTGAGGATGATATCTTTTGACTGTTCATTCTTCACAGACGGATAGATGGACTCTGATCTGTCATCCTTGTCTTCAGCACTCATCTCTGACTTAATCGCTGACACAGAGAGAAACATTGCTCAGATTTATTAACAGCCGCTGGTCCAGGACCAGATTTTATTTTATGGAGTACTTTAATGATTGAGAGAGGAGTTGGACAAAGTAGGTCTGATGAGCTGTCTCTACTACTAAATAACCTGTGGGATATTTCAGGTTCATCACTGATAAAAACAGTCTGCTCTCTGAAACCTGGTCACAGCAAAAATGTAGTTTGAGGCACTGATGAACCTGAAGTTTCTCAATTGTCAACCCAGAAATCCTTAATAATGCTGCAGTTACTACAAGTTAATATTGTTCTGATGAAACACTGAATTGATTCACTGATACATTCAGGATCAATATGTGTTTGTGTAAATAACTTTAACAGAAAATCCAGTTTAAGTTTGTGTTGCTGTGTATTAGTTGCGTATAAATGTACTTTAAAGAGACAGAGCTGCAGGTTCATTTCTTTGTGTTACATTCTTCAGTTACAACAACTGTTTGCTGTAAGATGATCCTCTGGACCTCTAACTTCTCTCAGAGCTGAAATGCTGAGTGAATTACCCTCAAACTAAACCTGAGGAGTGTGACGGATCAGACTGAGACTAACATTAGTTTTAGGAATTTGGAGAACTTGAAGATGTTCTGTGAGCAGACCTACAGCCCCAGACTGTGTGTGAATCATTGACTGAACCAGATCAGATTTCAGAGCTCAGCAGAGCAGTTTCTGATGAAGACAAACAGATGACCTCCGTGTTCACACATGGAAACGACCCAAGAAATGAGGAGAATGAATCAACACTGACCTGCTGCTACTACTCTTCCTCTCTGGTTCCTGGAAACGACTTCTTCACTGTGCTGCTGTGGTTAGCTGCAGGAAACACGGAAGTGAAGAGAGAGCATGGCAGTTAACAGAGCGAGAGGGAGTGATCAGAGTTAAGCAGGGGCGGGGCTGTGGGGGTGAGGTAAGATAGGAGAGGAGGGTGGAGGAGAGCACGCTGAATACACACAGAAAAACAAAAACAAATCAACACCTCTTACAATAAAAATGAAAAATGGCTGTCAATAAAGTTTCACCTTTTTCAGTTTTTACTCAGCTGTTGTTTCCTCTTTCACTCTTCTTCCTCTCTTTGATTCCACTTTATCTGAAATCTCAACAAACTCTTCTGACGTCCACTGCTGTGGACACAGGGCCCAGAGACCTGAATGGAGGGAGGCTACTGTCTTATCAGAGTAATTTCAGCAGTACCTTACTGACATCAGGTGTAACTTCCTGATTACTACGAAAGGTGGACAGCCTTTACTTGAGGTCTACTGCCATGGCAACTTACAATGCATCTCTAAACTGCTGTGAGCAGGTTGTGTTCATGGTTAACTCAGTGTTACCTTAAATAAGCACAGCCCCACATTTGGAAGACCCAGTCCATGTTGGTATAGGGGACTGTCAGAGGCTCATTCTCCAGGGTGAGGGTGTTAACAGAGAGTCAGTCTCAAAACCAAAATAAGATTAAAATCTATTCATTTCAATTTATATATTCATTTCATTTCAAAGTTTGCTTTGAGGACTGGATATGAGATGAGATGTTGTCCCTCTGCTGGTCAGAGAAAGAATAAAAGAGCTTTTCCTGATGCTATCTATACCTTCCCCTACATTTGAAGTTTCATTTTCCTTAGGTTTCGTTTTAGCAAAGTTAGGTTGAGGGTTGCCATGTTAGTTTTTGGTGCTGTGGCCTACATAGTCAGACTTATTGGGGGTTGAAGAGGTGGTAGTGGTGTGCGCTGTAATCCAGATTTGTTCTGTTTATCATGGGTCCCCACACGTGTTTAAAAAGAGGAGGAGTGTATATCTGAATATAAACATGCATTAAACACATATACAAATAAAATAGGGCAGCGCAGTGGTTAACTCTGTCACCTGAAGGTTCCAGGTTCTCCAGCTTCCTCCCACAGTCCAAACACATGCAGATTAACTGGTGACTCTAAACTGTCTGTAGGAGTGTGTGTGAGTGTGAATGGTTGTTTGTCTCTATATGTGTGTCATCTCTGTGATGGACTGGTGATCTGTAGAGGGTGTATGTCGCATGGGTAAAGTAAGATTTTATTGTGTGTCTTTTTAACTCCCAGTGTGCAATACATGCAATAAAACACAACTACACACTAAAATCAGAAATGTAAATTAAAAACACACTGGGAGTATATTGTGCTTTTATTCTGAAAAGCCCATGCGGATGTTACTCCACACGGTGTAATCACCTGCACCTGTGGAGCTTAAGATTGGCAGGGCCATATAAGCTTGCAGAGGAAACAGGAAAAGGGGACAGATGAGGCGGAGGAGTCACAGGGGACAGGCTGCAGGACCACGCCGGAGCTGCCGTTGACGGAGAAGCCAGGGACGGATCGTTTGAAGGCTCCATGAAGAAGCGGGCAGAGTATCACTCTGCCCATCGGTGTGAGTAGCGATCTGCGGCGAAGCGTAACCTATACCTGTGTGTGTTTAAAAGTGCAGTGACTGCTGTCCCGCTTCCCTGTTAGTTCGAGGTCGGCGTTTCGAGGAAGACGAAGGCTCGGTGCAGCGGCGTGGTGAGACCACGGTACCGAACGGGTCGACGCTTCTACGGCGACGGAGCCTCTTCGCCGGCAGCAGGTGTGTGTGTGACAGCCCCTGCCTCCACGGATAAAGACTCTGGACTGCTCCATTGGGCCCCCCCACCGTTCAGTTTTAGCTTCCCTCCTTTCTAACACTCTTTTACCAGCCCCCGGTCTAACAGTCTTTTTAGTTTTTACCTGTGTTCTTATATTTATCTGATTTTATGAATAAATACCCGTGTTCCTGTCAAGGATCTGTATATGGTTCTCTCGGTTTAGCAACTGCTCTCTCGCCTGATTTTTAGGCATTCATTTTATTAAATACAAAAAGACATCAACATAAGCAGCATCCACATGTACCTCACTTCTCACCCAGTGTCAGCTGAGATGGCTCCTGGCCATCTCTCCACATAGCTGATCTTAAAAAGTCTCATGCTGAAGAAGTGCTAAAAATATAAATGTGAGGAAAATGTCTGATTATGGCTACTTCTGGCATGTGGCATGCATTCAAAATCAGTTATATTTATGAATGCTGAAGAGGATAAGTTATATAAATCAATTGCCATAACTGAAAATACAAAACAACATGCTTTTATTTAGATAAAACCCTGAGGGGAAAATATCAGTATTATATTTGTATACAATACAAAAGAATTCCTTTCCATATGTTTTATAGTCCATAATAATCAGATGCATAGCCAGCATGTGTGTCTTGGCAGGGATCTGGAGACAGGATCAGACTAAAAATCTCAGAACTTAATACACCATGAACCAAATGTGTCTAAAATGAAATGTGTTACTGAGCATTGGGGATGAGATGGTTGTCTGTAGATCAGTTTAAGGATTTTTACAAATAGAATGAACTTGAGAGCTATTGGGGAGTGTAAACATAAGTGAGAAAAAAAGAGGAAGATTCACAGCCAGATGTAGAGCATCTTTGACTAACTTTCATGCCTAGAAAACTTCCTGATGAGAAGTTTCTCAGGTTTCTTCTTTTCGAGACCGGAAGAAGTTCAGTGAGGACCTGGCTCAGCATCTGGCAGCTTATTCCAGGATGCCAAAAGACATGAATGCTTTGTGGAAAGAAACCACTTTTCAGAGGAAACAGGGAGAAAGTTTTCTTAGTCTTCCAGTCCTTTTGTCCTTGACCTCTGCTGATTCTTCACATTTCTTTATAATAGCTGTCTGTTAAAGTCTTCAAACCAAAAAGTCAGTTGCCTTCAATCTTAGCACTTAAGACTATCATGGCCTGGATGACTGAGAACCTTCAAAGACATGTACAAAGATGCTAAATTGAGCCCAGGTGGTGGCCCATTTGTGGCCCCAGACAGAACTTCGGTGCTGGAAGATTTTATCGAAATGAACTGTTATCAAACAAAGTAAAGAAAACTCACACAGATAAGATCAATATTATTTTTCTTATTTTCTCGTCTTTTTTATTCCACACTTTTCAGTTCTTGGTGACCCTGCTGTCCTCTACTTTCTTCTTCTTTTGCCTTTTCTTTAGGGGGCTCTTCTTGGACCTTAGATTCTCCCATGTCATGGTTCACCTCTGGGGTGACTTTTTCAACTTGTAGATCCCTTGTTCTTGTAGTGTTTAGGTTCCTATGTTATTTTAGTGAGTATCATTTCTCCTGTGTTTCTGGTTTCTTGGTTTTATTTTGGTTTTCCTTCTCCTTTGTCTCCTGTTGTCCTTGTCTAGTACTTCCCTGTTTTATTTTGAAGTTTCTTTTCAGGTCTGTGTCTCACAAAATTTACTTCCTGTCTTTGTCTTTCCCTCCTTTCAGCCCCACCTGTGTCTTGTTAGTGATTACCTTGTATATATAGCCCTGTCTCGGCAGCTCTTTGTTGGAGTATTGAGCTCTGTTCCTGGCCTGTATTGGTTTGCCATGTGATGGGCATTTTGATTACTTTTTGAAGTCAATTACTCATGACCTCGACATGGTTAAGATATATCCCTCCATGACCAAAATAATAATATGTTGTTGTCATGTCAAGTGTGTTCTTTGCAGTGTAGTGAACAGATACTGACTTTACCTCCCAAGCTCACTCACCAACAATGCACCTCAGACTGGTTCTCCAGTGTGTCTCATCTGTGCTGAGAAAATGTTCAGAATCACCATCATTTGCTGACAGGTGACAACAGTGATGTGAGAGCTGTCCATGCAGCGGTTGCTTATCACTACTTTGTTGGCTTCCATCAAGTTCTTTTAGGCACGTAGCTGCCTCATTGTACTTTTTCTTAATCTGGCGGTAATATTCTTCTGTGAAGGCACAGTGTATTTGGAGTTTCCCATGAGCCTGTAGTAGCTCCACTCTTCCGACAGGCGCTAAGAGGAAACATATTGTCACCAATGCTGTTTGTTGCTATTGATGTGGTTGGGTTTAAAGTCCCAAACCACTGGGCACTTAATCAGAATTCTCCAGCCTGATTCAGGTGTTCAAAAATTATCAGAGGCGGGAGTATCCAAGGCAGCAAGTTTATTTGGCAGAGCAAAAGAAACCGGGAACCCGTTCACAGTGCATGATACACCTGAAGAAGTCCCAAAAATAGTACTGGCTCTGTCCCTCTTTTATACAGTTTTGGCTGTGGCTTTCCACGCCTCTCAGGTCATTACTGGTCCTAACCAATTTACACCATTAAAACACTGGATTCGTTTAGATGTCTATCTTTGGGCTCCTCATTAAAATACACTATTATCTTGTCTCAGGTCACTGTCTTCTATGAAAAGCACCTGGGCTTTTCTTGTGGCTACCTCAGCTTGCAGGGTCATACCAGGCATGCCCTGTCCTCTTTAGCCTTTTCTCTTTCTGCTTTACCATTATGTTCTGGTTGTATTAAAAAAAAAAAAAAAGTTACCTTTATTTTTACACCATTATTTCTTAACTCTTCCTTGTTTCATTTTTAAAATTATATGTCTTTTCACACAAAGTAAGCATGCAGTGAACTCTAACATCTACTCACACATGGTGGCACAACACACTTATATCACATGTTTTCTTTGAACAGTAAATACTGATAATACCATTTCCATAATATTTATTTAAAATCAGCTTCAATGCTTAATGCTTTCTTTTAAGGCATCTCTTTACATACCTGTTGACAAATTATACTACACTATGTCATGACTGTTTAGGTACTATAAATCCACAGTGTTTCTGCTAGCACTGGCTGGTAGTTGGACATTAAAACATTTTCAGCAAACAACTTTCTTAATGTTTCAGAATCACGTTACCGTCACTTTTTACTATGCAACCTTAAACCAGATGAAGGACTTTTGTCATCAGACATCTGGATCTTAAGTAAACAGAAAAACAAAGCTGAGCAAACAGCGCACTCAACGTCCTGTGTCTGTGAGATTTTTATTTATTTATTACTTTATGAAACTGCTTTATTTAGTGTTTTGTATCGATTTTAATTACTTGGTCGTTTATTTTGAAAAGGATTAATAGAAGACCTCTGTAGATAATTCAGCTCCCAGCTAAAAACCACCTGAATGATGGAAACAAGCTAAGCATATGTATATAAAGTTACAACCCATGGCACTGCAGCTAATCTCTCCCCTGGATGTGGACAGAAGAGAAAAAAACAATAGTGTCATGTCATCCGTCACAATCTGAATTAGATGGGATATAACGGTGGAGGACCCCACTGCAGACTGGGTTGCCAAAACTTAACTGAGAAACCAAAATCCTTCTGGGAGAATGTTCTGTGGACAGATGAGAACAACATAGAAGCTTTTTGGTAAAGATAATCATCGTTCTGTTTACAGTAAACAAGGCCTTCAAAAGAAAGCCTGCCGGTTCCTACAGTTAAACATGGTGGGTTCAGTATTTGGGAGTTGCTTTGCTGCTTGTGGCATTGGATGTTCTGACTTTGCTCATGGTAGTATGAAATGGCAGAACTACCAAGATTTTAGACACAGTTTAGGTCCAGTGTCGAAGGCTGGGTTTTTCCATCAGAGGGTCATGGGTCTTTCAGCAGAACAATGACCTAAAGCATTCTTCAAAAGCAACTGAAATGGCTGAAAACAAAAGGCTGGAGAGTTCTGAAGTGGCCAACAATGGGTCCAGATCTAAATCCACAGAACACCTGTGCAGGAAGACACCTTTCAAATCGAGACCTGGAGCAGTTGGCAAAAGAAGAAAGGTCCACAACTCCAGTAGAGAGGTGTAAATAAACTTGTTTGTGGTTACAGGAAGTGATTGTTTTCTGTTATTTTTTCCCAAATATTAAGTTGAAATTACTTAATAATTTTTGTTGATCCATTTTTCGAGTTCTGTCAATGATTATATCCAGATTAGTTTTTTTTTCTCTGCTTTTACTGTGACATTCCCCAGCAAACAAAAGAAATAAACATGTTAATACCAAAGCATTTTATAGTGCAACAATATTCTGGGAGGCGTGTATGGGATGAGGGTGTATTATCTGAAAAAAGTGCAGGGTGCCAATATTTTTGGTCATGACGAATACACACACACACACACACACACACCATGGTTTAGAGGAGAAGGTCATTGTTTGGGTGCTGAGTCTGAAACTGGATAACATGAGAGGCTTGCTGCTGATGTGTTTTCCTGCTTGGGTTCATGCCTTCTAAGTACCTCCTAAAGAAGAGACAAAAACAAAAATCATATGACTGCCTCAGAGGGCTTTAAAATCTGCACATTGATACTACGGAGAGAGATGGAGAGTGGAGTCAGAGAATAAGGTCAAAGATGATCAGTCCAGGTTCATGAAGTTTATTGCAGGAACACTGCCATCCTGTTACTTGACATGCTGACTTGCAGGAACACTGTAAAAAAAAAGAAAGAAAACAAATTACTGAACTCAAAATTTATTTTGTTTTGGTGATTTAACTTTTAGGCTTTGAGATGATCCAACTTACTTTTAACTTGTTTTATGTTAGAGTGACATTGTTTTACATTGGAACAACTACATTTACTTTTATTAATTCACTTGTATGATGAATTATTATCCTGGTCAGACTCTTATATGTACATCAGATATATATTACCATGGTCCAAAGATTGCTATTGGTTTAGTACTGAACTTATTTGCCTGAACTAGTCACAGATTTTGCTTCATTTCTGTCTGACTTTGTTTTATACTGAATAGAACAAGTACAGTGGGCTAGGAGCACGTGTGCACACATGTGATTTTCATTCTTTCGTCTTATAGTGCAGATGACCAAAAGTGAATTCTGACTACCATGATGCACTGTGCATGTGTCCAGTTGTCAGCATTTAGTTTATATGTAAGCCTTTACCTGGAAGGATGAGGTTTTTAGATAGCAGTTGTCCTGACTTTTCTGGATGGCCCAACACCTGCTGAGCACTCTGCTCTGCATCTGAACATATACTCTGTGTCAGGAGTCAGACCTCTCACTGTGACGCCTCCATCAGCTGACGCTGTCTCTTTTCTCCATTCATCTTCTCCACTGACACAGTATTCAACAGAGTAGCAGGTGATTTTCACCGTCACACTTTCATGAGTAGCAGCTACTATTTCAGGCTCTGCGGGTGGCTTGAAGTCTTCAGTGACAATAATACCATCTTCATAATGGTAGATGCTTGTAGCTTTAGTTTCAGTATTCTCATTTGTTAAACTCACTGTCAGGAATTTAATGTTGTTGTTCTCCTTGTTGGCTTCAGCAAAATCAATGAAGAGCTTTGCTTTATGCCTCATTGGCTCCAATACTTCTTTTGTTGAGAACCATTGTGGCTTCTCTGCAGCCTCCTCCACATGATATGGTTCAGCTGGTTCTTTCAAGTAGTTTGTCAGAGCTGACAGGTATGGTTCACCACCTTTCTTTGAGGTGAACACAAAACACACAGTATGTTTTGCTCTGTGAATTTCCTTGTATAGGTCATTTTCAGATGGGACGATCTTGGTGTTTTTCATCTTGTTGGTGAAAGACATTAAAGTATAGATTTCTTTCTCTTTACAATCCATCCACTTGTTCAGATTCATGTTGTTAAAAGAGGTATGTCTTTGTTCCAGGATTTCAGCCAGCACACTCTCCTCTTCATCTCCTCCCCGGACTAATGGAAGTTTCTTTGCCAAGGTTCGTTGGAATTCCACCTTGAAATCGAAGCACAGTTCTTTGAATGTTTTAAGGTTTTTCTTAATCTCTGGGAACTGCTGTGCAATGGTGGTTTTCATTGCATCATTACACCTCATTTCCAGCTCAGTAAAGTCCTCCAGGACACGCTGTGCTTTATGTACTAATTCTGTTCTTATCTCATGCACTAATCTAGTAGCAGAAGGATCTAAGCATGTCAGCGGCAAAAGCCAAACCTTCAATGGCACAACGTTTTCTCTATTTGCTTCCAGCAGTTTTGGGAGACTTTGGTAGACTTGTACTGCATCCTGGAAAGACACGGGATTTTTCTCAAGGAAGAAGTCTCCATGGAATTTGCAGGAAAATTTCTCTTCACTTGTAATGTTCTTATCTTCCATGTGTAGGGAACCCTCACCCTTTATCGAAAGGTTGGGAATCTTCTTGATTGTCATCTTCAACTTTCCATGAATGTCTGATGATCCTCATCTTTAGACACGTCCCGGTCAAACACAAAGAAGGCTTGTGCTCCATAAAGGATAGCTGTGACTACATGTGTTGCTACTCCGTTCTTAAAAATATCTCGATACTGCATATTGTCATCTGCTAGATGATTCATTGACAGCTCCTGGAACTTTGTGGTAGCTTCATATTTCAGTGTTACCCTGGCTTGATTTTTGGATGTCTTTTTATTATTCAAGTATTTGGCTGATCCACCAACCTCTACCAGTCCACTCATGAAACTTGCTGCCAGAGATGCATTAACATTTAGGACAGACAATTTGTCCTCAGTTGAGTCAGATGCAACTATCTCAAAGTCACTGTAGTACTGTGGTCTCTCTATGATATTTGCCAACAGATGATCACGGTCCCACAGCGATAAGCCTGCAAGAGAGAAAGAAAAAACCTCATTCATCTAAATCAGGCATGAGATTTTGAACTGAATGCAAGATTAAAGCATAAGCATCACCCTCACCAGACTTGAAGATTTGCTGTGTATATTCTGAGAAATTAACAGCTGCATAAAACAAGTTTGTTATTATTAATAACTATGCTAAAACATAAAAAGCTGGTACCAATAAGGTTAAATATTCAATTTCAACCATTAACAGATATTTACAAACATATAGCTAATGGAGACAGCAGTATTTGTAGTTGTAGGACTATAGATGTTAATTCTAATATTTGGTGAGGGCAATTGTGAATTTCTCGTGCACAGGTTAATTATGGACTTATCAAGCCAGTTAAGTATTTGAGATCATGCATGTTAATTAAGAAAGAGAAAGACATTCTCTCTCTTTTTTTTTTTTTTTTTTTTTTTTTTTTACCAAAGTCTGTTCAAGAAAGTAGGTTTAGTGAAACCTCTGAGCCTGATAAGTCTGAGTTGAGGGAAATTCTGGGTTTTCCATTAAAGAAAGCCAATATCACTTAACTCTAGGTCAATTATTGTGGAGGTTTAATTTGGCTACAACTGAATTTTCCCATGTTGTCCCCTACTGCTGAACCTGAAGGAATTGTAACATACTGTGTGTCATTTCATTTCCTCACTGGTCCAATTAATATTATTGTTAATTTTAAATTAACAGTGCATGAATCTGGATGTCCAAAGCAACTAACAGTAGGTGGAGGACAGAGAAGACGTAATAACATTACACATGGTGAACGCTGGTATCCTGCAGGTTTGAGGGACAACTACAGGTGGAATGAAAGAGGATCCTTCAAAAAAACTGCACTTAAAATAAAGAGATGTGGAGAAATCACAGGTAAGATCCACTCCCACTGACTGAAGAAGATAATAGTGCTCCATAATTGCTCGGCAGCACAAATGAGTGGGGTTAGTGAGTGTCAGAACTATGATCCAGGATGAAACAAGGAAGAAGCTGGACTGAAGGATAGCACAGGAGTTCTCATTGTGGCCGTACAAGAACAGGCCCTAAGCACCAGCTACATAGAGGCTGGGGTCTACCACAGCAGACAAGACCCAAGTGTCCCTCAGACAGTCCAGCATATAGTAGCAAGGTGTAAGATACAGACTGAGACAGCTTACACTGAGAGGCATAACCAAGAGCTTCCGATAGTGTGCGTGAACATCTGTGTGTAAGTATGGATTAGACGTCCTGATGGGACAAACCACTGAAAGTGGTTGAGAACAACAGAGCTAAGATCCTGTTGGACTTCAAGTTGCAGACAGACAAACAGCTGCTGGCTAACCAACCAGACACAATGGTGTTTGCCAAGGAGCAGAGGAGAGCAGCAGTAATGAATGTGGCACTCCCAGCTGACAGAGAGAAGGATCATGAAAAGATCGAGGAGAACCGGGGGCTGAAAGAACAACTGAAACAGATGTGGAAAGTGAAGTTAAAAGTGCTCCCAGTGGGAGACCTTCTCCTGCCTTAGCCAGGGGGTTATGTACACAGCTGTGCGGGTTGAGTGTGTTGAAGATGAGGGGTTTGGAAGTGTTGCTTTCAAGCATGCACCCAGACCACTTCTGGTCATCAGGAAGTCTGTCCAGAGTTCAGTCTAGGAGCAGTTAAGATACACTGCAGAACCTCAAACTACCAGGCCTCTGGTAGAGGACCCAGGTTTAAGGAAAATACACACCTCCTCCACCTGGGATACACTGGGACAGTATAAAGCTGCTACTTTGTATTGTCCTAGAGTAACAGCTTGACTTGTCTGACCACTGTTTCATCCTCTAGGGCTTATTTTAAGCTTTACAGTGATATAAGGCAGTACAGATAGATTGGTTTGTTCACTACCCTGGATGACTGCGTAATGCATTCATAAACAGAGGTGAGTGCAGAGAGACGCAAAGCTATAAGTGATTTCAAGTGTGTATAAACTGGAGCTGTTAGCTGGCTGTTAGCAGTCACAGGAGAGGTACAGTTATATATTTATATATAAAACAGTCACATCCATGTCAACACCATCTGTATGTCCACCTGCTCTGTTTGTTTCTCTCACTTTAATCTAAGGGCTCCCTTCAATTTAAAGAATCATCTTAGGGACAAGCCACGCTGAAAATGCCAGCTTAGCATTTTAGTGACCAAAGAAAAAGCTCAATTTTTATTTGGATTATTTCTTTAACACAGCTCCAAAGTCCCAAAGAATACTGTTCAAAATTAGTTGTGTGAATAATCCACAACGAATCATTCACCTCTGTTGAACTGTGGTGATGGCAGAAGTTTCCAAACTGATGTTTAATGCAACAAATATTCAAAGTTTCAAAGTCCATCATATGTCTTTACATGTCAGTCCTTACCAGGGATGAGTGAGTCATGGCGGCAATCATACAGCATCCCGGGGCTAAAAGGCCGTCCAATTGCAGCAACCATTATTGTCTTGCTGGTTTCAGGGTCCATTGTTCAGTCATAACTGAGGAAAGCAAATAACAAGAGGTTAATGTCTTCCTGTCCTGAAACATACAGGAGCTTAATTGAGATCAAGAGTCAAATAAAATAAATTTTACCTCCAGTGAGTAAAAAAAAAGTATATTGAGGCTCGTATTATTACTTTCAAAAACTCATGATAACAAGTTACATATTAGTTGTCTCCAAATAATTTTTCTAAAACCATTTTTAATGTTTAAGCGTAGTTTCCACAGTGAGGCACACTGTGAAGTATTTCATGCCATGGTCATGGGATAATAAGCACATTTGAAACTACTATACTGGGAAATGAAACTGAACTGAAACCATGAACCTATTTTCCTGTTTAAAAAAAGGCAGCAAAATGTTTTAGGGGTCAATCAATCATCATTTCAGTGTAAATACCATGCTGAAAGCCACCCCTCTACTCAACCAAAAGTCCCAGTAGGGGTTTTGTAGTGGTCCATTGATACATCATTCATATTGTTCCCAGTGAACAAGATTTTCACATGCATACATTCATCAGTCTTCTAACTGTATGATCCTGTATCTGACAGATCACCTGGATTGCACAAGCAGGCCTGGATAACCACCCAGACTCAGGTAGTCTGTGTGGGCAGTCACACCTCAAAACCCCTCATCTTCAACACAGGTACCCCTCAAAGATGTGTACATAAACATCTGGCTAAGGCAGGGGGAGGTCTACCTGGAAAACGTGAGTGACCTGTCATCATAGTGCAAGGCAAACATCTGAGCGAGGAAAAAGAAGTGGAACTATACACCACACAGAATTGACTAGACACTTGTGGAGAGTGTGACCAGTTTGTGTATTTCATTTTTCCCCCTAATCCTTACTTTTTTAAACACTACTCTTTAAGGATAACCTTAGGAGCACACTACACTTCAAGTAACAATGAATAATACTTTTATACATGATAAATAAGGTGGAATACACCATAGCACATCCCACCAATGACAACAGCACTCCCTAGTGTCAGGGTCCTCCCACAGCAGGACAGTGCTCCCACCACACCACAAAAGCTGCTTAGAAATGTCTGGAGGAACACGACAAAGAGCCCAAGGTTTTGACCTGGCCTCCAAACTCCCCAGATCTCAATCTGATCCAGTATCTGTGGGATGATCAAGAACAAGACAGATCCCACCCACAACCCATAGGACCCAAAGGATCCACTGCCCATGCCCTGGTGCCAGACACCACAGGATACCTTCAGAGGTCCCTTGTCCATGCCCCAACGGGTCAGAACTGTTTTCGTGGCACAAGGGGGACATAACAATTCTTGACAAGTGGGCGTCTTAACCATACCTTGTTTCTAGCCCTTACTATCTGGGACTAGTAGCAATATGTATTAAGCAACTTTCTTTTTTTCATATTTCTACTAGAGTGCCCCCTAGTGGCAAAACCATATGAAACTGGGTAATCTTATTTGAGGTCTCAGTCAGCACACTTGAACAAAATTTATTTTGCAGTTGGATGAAGCATCTAAGGGTTATAGCAGGTTGAATGGATCTGACCACACCCACAAAGGTTTGATGCATGATACTCAAATCAAACATATGGACAGTATTATTAGTCCTCTAAACACGGTATGTATCAAGTTTGGTGAAGCTTGAATGAAAGACGATGGATAAAGTCAAAAGTAGTCCAGCAAAAAATTCTATATGGTGGAAAAATAAATACGACAGAAATTAATCTCTTCGGCATCATCCAGTGAATTTGTAGACAATCTGTAGAGATTTTTTTTTCTATGCCTCACTGTTGCTGAGAAATTATGCAAAAACATTTTGCTATATTTGTTCACTCATTTCTCACCACATGGTGGCACTATCACAACCATTGTTGAATAGGTTAAGCACTGAAGTATGGGGAAGCTGTTCACACAGTTTCAGTCTGCACCACACCCATTTGTTAGCTAATTTCTTTTTCAGAACAAAGGCACCTTTGTCTTGAAACTGGGCTGCAAAGGGGCTTGTTACATTAATGTTAAATACACACTTATGTGTTACATTAATGCACATCTCTCCAGACAATCAGTGCCACCTTCAAACTTTGCACTTTGCACTCTACACTTCACATTTAAATTATGTATATTTATGTTCCTTGTAAATACAGTATTTGCTTTTTGCTCTCTTCTCCTTAGTCTTACTTCTACTTTTCTATATTTGTCTTTGTTTACTAACAGTGTTCTTTAGCACCAGTATACCAAGACAAATTCCTTGTATGTGCAAACTTACTTGGCAATAAAGTCTGATTCTGAAAAGGCTGAACAGCTTGACATTTGAATGGCTTCTGTAGCTGAAAATATGCAGGAATAGATAGTGACCAAAATACGTACAAAGGAAAAGAATGATAAATAACATTCTTTTTCTTCCGTATTGCATTGGCAACATTCACACAATAATACACTGCTAACTGACTTGGCTAGAACTTTCACTGTGACCCTCAGATTACACAGCAGAGCAAATGTTCAATAATAAAATAATCAATAATTAAATAAAGATACCAACAGCATACTTACAGTGAGAAAGCTTGTGTCTTTGGCAGAGGCTGCTGTGCAGGTTTAAGTCTTAAGACCCTGCCTAACATTTATACCCTCTCAGCAGTGGGGTGATCTGGTCACACTATTTCTGGGAAGTCAGCCTGGTTCTCCTCTGTAATACAGAAACTCCATTTACCTTGACATACAGGGAGAGGGGAACTCCACCACGCCAACTGATGTGCGGTGCATTCTGAAAGTATTAACATTGTGTTAAGCTGCAGTCAAAAAATCTGATTTTCCTGTGTCAATCTACAGTTAATACCCCATAATGACAAAGTGAAAGGGAAAGTTTTGGAGTGGAGTTCCCCTCCCCCTGTATGAGGGGAGGTGGAGCTCCTGCATTGCTGAGGAGAACCAGGCTGACTTCCCAGAAATGGTGTGACTAGATCATCAAACTGCTGACATTACATAAATGATGGACAGGGTCTAAAGACTGAAACCTGCAGGGCAGCTTCTACCGAACACATACACCTTCTTACTGTGAGTATGCTGATGATGCTTTTATTTAATTTAATTTTTCAGCTGGTATTTTGCTCTGCTGTGTAATCTGAGGCTATCAGTGGCAGTTCTACCCTGTTTTTTTTAAAAGTATTTTTTCAGGCTTTTTGCCTTTATTGAGAGGACAGTGAGAGAAACACAGGAAACAGGGAGAGAGTAGGGGAATGACACGCAGCAAGGTTCCGGCCAGATCAGGAGTTGAACCAGGATCCGCCTGCTCAGGCCACTAGGGCACCCTAACCATTCGGCTATGGGGGTACCCTTACTTTGTTGAAACAACAAGTTTAACATTTATCCAAGTCAGTCAGACAGATTTATACATGATTTAAATACTTACAGTGACATACAATTAAAGGAAACCACAAGATTCAGTTGATATCTATTCATATAAAGGTCAGTGATAGATTATAGTAAAAATAGAAACAGTGGATATGAAATCCATACTTCCAGATCTTTGTAGATGGCATTCAAAAACACAGCTGAAAAATGAATGACACACCACTAATGCAAAGTTGGGAAAAATTAAATTAAAGAAAAACCTTTGGCAGGCCATTTCCAATGTCTGTGTGTAGATATGTATGTGGATGGATATTTCCAGCATCTAAGATGACTGTGAATCTGTTTACAACTGGCAGAAGAAACAAGATTGCTGTAATATCCATGTTACTGTATGATTGCAAATCTGTAGGTCATGTGAGCCACTTGTGGATAAACTCATAATTCATAAAATACACCTTAGTAGATATGAGGGGTGTAAATCACAGGTTTCATCACAATTTTACATGACACAAACATGTTCATTAACCCTGGAATAACAGTACTTCAACTTAGTTTCTTCACTAAGCCAACACTAACATAACGTATAACATCTCTGTCAGCCACAATATAATCATTTGTAAAACATGCCTTTATTTTGAGATTCCCCAGCACGTCTTCCTCTGCCTGAGTGCGCACACCTCCAAACAAACTATGAGTGCTGTCATGGAGAGCAGCTAGAAAAATGTCAGTGAAGATTTTGTCCCTGGTGAATAAGTCAGCAGTCTGGAAACATTTTGGAGAAAGGACGGTCACATGCTGTGTTAAAGCAACTTCAAGATAAAATACTCAGATTGTTTCAGTTTATCTTTTATAGAATGTGAAGCTGTTAAAGCTCAGTATATCAGATTGTGGCTCTTTATAGTGAATAGGATTTTATCTGTCTTTATTAAAGGAAAAGTTTTTCATTTAAATATATGGTTGAAGCTCAGGAATAAAAATATTTTAGTTGCTGTTTGTGATTTGATCTGAATGGAAGTGATAAGTGTTAAATCAGCAGATGATATCATCTCATATCGATCGCTGGCTCCTGAATCAAATTGAATCCAAATATCATAGCAGACTCTGTGATATTGGCAAACACTGAATCGTTGTCCATTGAACTGATATAATATTATACTGTGATGAAACCTGTGATTTACAGCCCTAGTAAATAATACTTGTGGTGCTGAAAACATGGAAGCAGCAGCTTGGAGATGGCCAAAGTGTTCTATGCCAGTAACCGGCAGCAGCCAGTTTGGAAAATGGCTGCCATGGTCATCAGAATGCCAAACTGCAATATCCCAATATCAAGATTTTTTTCTAAATATATTCAGCTATATACAGTATGTACTAAATTTGGTGCTCTTATCACAAAATGAATGATAGGTTAGCTATGCCCCCCCCACTACATTAAAAGGTGACAAGGAGTAGCAAGTTACAGTCACAGGAGTGAACTAATATTCTGTTTGTTTTGTCCAGTTTAGACTGAGAGATGGACCCTGATGCTATAAAAACAACAGTGATGGCAGCACTCGGCCAACCTTTCAGTCTTGGGATGCTCTATGATTGCCACAGAAATTTACTCATCCCTGGTAGGGATTGCACTATAAATATTAAATGCATCACAACAGACTTTTTCCACAGTGCACATTTTGACTTTTGACTGAAAAAGGTATGATGTCTGATCAATGTTTTCATTTTGGATCGATACTATTGGATCGTTGATCATTGAATCAATGTAGATTGATGTAGATCGATGTATCATTACACCCCTACTTCATGCTATACAACATAAGACATCAGGCCTTACCTGTCTCAGTATGCCACCTAATTCTTGGCACAGGCCTTTGTTATCTCTCACCTTGACTACTGCAATGCCCATCTTCCAGGCCTGCCTTCACAGTTAAGGTTTAAGGATTGCCTTGTTTAAATTCCCAGGCATATTGAGGATTTTGTCCAAGTACTTGGTTTTGTACCAGCACAGCATATTGTTGACTATGATAGCATACTAAAATTAACTTAAATCAATGGGTCCTGCTTGGATACTAGTCTACCTGCTTGCAGGTGTAGTTATATTATAAGTCTGTGTAAAGCAGATTCAGAGATGTGTCTGTAAACATATTATATATGTTAGAAAATAGTTCCAGAAAACATGTGTAAAGTCTGTAACCTATGTATCACTGCATTGTGGAGTTCGACCATTTCACAGTTTTCCATCAATTTCATTCTCAGGATTTTATGGGCAGGTCTGAAACAGCAGCTCAATGAGGCACTGGAGCCACCACTTAGCATAACCCCGCCTACCACTCAGTATAACCCCGCCCCTAACACGGTGACCGTTATAAAGAGCAGAGCTGCATTAGCATCAGTGCTTCTTGGGCTCTACTGCAAGTCATTATAGATTTTCCTCTTTAGCAATGCTGTCATCCTGCAAATACATCTACCTCAGATGCCACTGATTGCAGAACAGCTCGGTTGTCACCTTATTTAAATTTTCAAAGGCAGGAGGTGGATTAATTTAGTGAAGAGCCACAGTGATGGAGAGCTGAGGAACACCACCAACACCCATCTCTGCAGTGACCGTGAAACTTAGTTTTACCAACTTTCATCTGAGACAACAGGAATTCACCAATAATCCACTGTCACTTTTGAATGAGGCCTTCACCCTCCGTCCTGCCGACATTATTCTGTCTCGGTGTGTGTGTGTGCATGTGTGTCCTCTTGAAGACGAGAGATCAAATTGATTCAAGTAAGGCAGAAACACACTTGTTTCCATAATAACACACTTTTATTACTAGCACAGTTAGTTTATTATTAGTGTGACATTGTTATTCTTTGTTTTCCTATATTAATAAATCTCAGTAATATGACTGTATAAACAATGCAACTCTTGAGGACTCCTTGAAGACAGACAGGTCATTTGATCAACAAAACTGGAATCTCTACACATTCTCCAAATCAATAACAAATTGTCCTCAGGCTCTGAACTTGACTCTGACTCTGGTGGCTCACATTTTTCTGTGGTGGGACTAATTCAGAACACATAAATATTACTGCTTTACACAGCTTTGTTTAACCATTATCTCAATTATTAGCAGTTTCAATCTAGATTCACTAATTAGTCACATATTCATCAAAAACATTTTAGCCTTGGCTGAGGAATCAGGCAGTGTTGTGTTGGGTCTGCAGGTATCACTCAATAGAGGTCCAAACCATGAATCTATTCAAATCTTACAGCTACTATCTCTTGTGGCAGTTTTTCTGGGAAAAACTGTATAACAACAGCCTTTTTGACCTATTCATCTTATCAATTGGGAATTTGTGATTTAGCATCAGGGATTGCTGCCCAAGCACTTATTTGGTTCTGTGTGGAATTTCATTATGTTCCTCATACCTGCCTCATCTTTAGAATAGTACTTTATTGATCCTTGACAGGAAATTGCTAGCAAAGCTCAGTAATATTTTGGATATACTTTTATATTGGATGCCCTGTAAATCAGTCAAATCAATTTTTTTCCAGTTGTTTATTTAGAAATATTATCTCAGTATGTGGCAAAAACTTCTCCACCAGAACATATCTTCCAAGGGTTTTCATACTTTGGTTTAACCCTACTTATCCTCACTGAGGTTGTCAATGTGTATTTTTCAGCTACAAAGCAATGAATGTATAATCCCTCTAATGTCATCTTTCTGATTTGTTCAGTAGAAAGCCGTGATCAGTACAATTATAATCCGTTTTTTAGATCAAGGGACAACTATTTTGTCAATTTTTATTTCCAGCTCTAGAGAGAGAGGAAACAGGTCTATAATTAGAAGACACACATATATTTTCAAGTTCATAAATAGGAAAAACTAAAGCTGTTTTAACTCTGCTGAACTCAGTTTTGTTCTTCTCCTGCAGGCATTTCACTGTGGGACCGTGAGGATCTATCGAAACATATCGGAGAGAGACCACAGTACTACAGTGACTTTGAGATAGTTGCATCTGAGTCATCTGAGGACAAATATTCAGCACTAAATGTTGATGAATCCCTGAAGGCAAGTTTACTATTTGGACTGATAAAGGTTGATGGATCAGCCAAATACCTGAATAATAACATGACATCCAAAAATCAAGCCAGGGTAACACTGAAATATGAAGCTACCACAAAGTTCCAGGAGCTGTCGATGAATCATCTTGGAGGAGGCAATGTGAAGTATCCCTGTGCGGAAGGATCTGCAACACATGTAGTCACAGCTATCCTTTATGGAGCACAAGCCTTCTTTGTGTTTGACCAAGACGTGTCTGAAGGAGAAGATTATCAAGAGGTTCAAGGGAACATGAAATCCATGATCAAGAAGATCCCCTTGATTGACACTAAGTATGAAAGTTCCTTGAAACTAGAGGATAAGAACATTACACATGATGAGAAATTCACCTGTGAATTCCATGGAGACTTTTTCCTTGAGAAAAATCCCTTGTCTTTCCAGGATGCAGTACAAGTCTACCAAAGTCTCCCAAAACTGCTGGGTGCAAAGAGAGAAAACGTTGTGCCATTGAAGGTTTGGCTTTTGCCGCTGACATGCTTAGATCCTTCTGCTACTAGATTAGTGCACGAGATAAGAACAGAATTAGTACATAAAGCACAGCGTGTCCTGGAGGACTTTACTGAGCTGGAAATGAGGTGTAATGATGCAATGAAAACCACCATTGCACAGCAGTTCCCAGAGATTAAGAAAAACCTTAAAACATTCAAAGAACTGTGCTTCGATTTCAAGGTGGAATTCCAACGAACCTTGGCAAAGAAACTTCCATTAGTCCGGGGAGGAGATGAAGAGGAGAGTGTGCTGGCTGAAATCCTGGAACAAAGACATACCTCTTTTAACAACATGAATCTGAACAAGTGGATGGATTGTATAGAGAAAGAAATCTATACTTTAATGTCTTTCACCAACAAGATGAAAAACACCAAGATCGTCCCATCTGAAAATGACCTATACAAGGAAATTCACAGAGCAAAACATACTGTGTGTTTTGTGTTCACCTCGAAGAAAGGTGCTGAACCATACCTGTCAGCTCTGACAAACTACTTGAAAGAACCAGCTGAACCATATCATGTGGAAGAGGCTGCAGAGAAGCCACAATGGTTCTTTTCAGAAGAAGTATTGGAGCCAATGAGGCATAAAGCAAAGCTCTTCGTTGATTTCACTGAAGCCAACAAGGAGAACAACAACATTAAATTCCTGACAGTGAGTTTAGCAAATGAGAATACTGAAACTAAAGCTACAAGCATCTACCATTATGAAGATGGTAAACTTGTCAATAAGGACTTTGAGCCACCTGCAGAGCCTGAAATAGAAAGTGGTGTAACTCACAACAGTGTGACACTGAACATTTGTCCACCCAGATTTGGAGCAGAGAACATCACCTGCTACTCTGTTGAGTACTGTGTCAGTGGAGAAGATGAATGGAGACAAAGGAGAGCATCACATGCTGGAGAAGTCACAGTGAGTGGCCTGACTCCTAACACAGAGTATATGTTCAGATGCAGAGCAGAGTGCTCAGCAGGTGTTGGGCCAGCCAAAGAGATCAGTGATTACATTAAAACCTTACCCACTAGCCCTCCTATAAACCTGCTTGTTGAATCAACCTCAAGAAAGATATCAGTTGCCTGGGAGAGACCAGTTGAGGTTGGCCCAGGTGTCCACAGTTTGAGCTATATCGTAGAGTACACCAAAACAGACAAAAAGGTGAAATGTGACGATCTCCACTGGAACCAAATGGTGTCAAGTGTTGAATTGGCTGAAATTGATGGACTTGAGCCAGGGACAGACTATGCTGTCCGGGTCAGATGTGAGTGTGGTGTAGATGGTAGAAGTGAGGAAAGCAGGTCTGTTGATGTCTGTACAACAAAATGCACTCATCTCATAGAACTCCTCAAATGCACAAGCAAATGTATAAACTCTGAATCTCCTTCAGTTTACAAACTGCCTTTGACAGAGGAAGATGTGGGCATTGCTGGATGCCGAATGTACAGGTTTGGTAAAGAAAATATGGGTCAAAATCGCACCATAATACTTCTTGGAGAAACTGGTTCAGGAAAATCCACTCTCATCAATGCAATGATCAACCACATTGTTGGTGTTGAGTGGAGCGACAGTTTCAGATTTAGAATAACTGATGAGGCTCAGTTGAGATCACACACTGAAAACAGGACTTCTAAAGTCACTGTGTACAAAATCAACCACCAGGATGGGTTTACAATCCCCTTCTCTCTGATGGTTGTTGACACACCAGGATTTATGAGTACAAGAGGAATAGAAACAGACAAGGAGATAAAAGAGCAAATCGACAGACTCTTCACTTCTGTTGATGGAGTCAGTGAAGTTGATGCTGTTTGTTTTGTAACTCCAGCTTCATTATCATGCATCACTCCCATACAGAAATATACGTTTGACTCCATGCTCTCAATCTTTGGCAAAGATGTGGCAGAGAACATTATGGTTCTGGTGACATTTGCGGATGGCAAACGCCCTCCAGTTATAGAAGCAATGAAAGCTTTGGGGGTCATTTGCCCACAAATGGAAGACAACCCCTCAATTCACTTTAAATTCAACAATTCAGCATTGTTTGAAGTCAGAAACTCATCTGCAGCAAACAGCACCACAGCTGATGATACAGATGAAAATGAAAGCCTCAATGAAATGTTTTGGAGCATGGTTACAAAAAGTATGAGGAGGTTCTTTGTTATTTTGAATATTAGCAACACTAAAAGCTTAACACAGACGAAAGAGGTCCTCAGGGTAAGAAGTCAGCTCGAGCATTCAGAAGAAAATTTGCTGGGGCAGTTTAAACTTGGGTTAGCCATCCATGAGAGGATAAAAGAGAAAGCTGAACTACTTGAAGACTGTGAGGCAGAGATCACCAGAACAGAAAATTTTGAGTTTGAATTCCTTGTCAAAAAGATTGTTCAAAATGACATTTCCCTAACAGGGCACTACATCACCAACTGCAAGGAATGTCAACACACATGTCATTATCCTTGTAGTATTCAAAAAGATGAAGAGAAAAATGGCTGTTCTGCAATAGGAAGTGACGGACACTGCACCAAATGTCCAGGCAAATGTAAGTGGACTGTGCATGTTAATCAGTCATACAGGTGGGAATATGGAGAAGTTAGAGAGAAACAGACAGTGCCAGAGCTAAAAGAGAAGTACGAAAATGCCACAGAGGCTAAAACAGCCATACAGACACAGATTGAAGAACTGCTGACTGAATATGAGTCTGTGCAAGATGAGGTGATGAAACAGATGGAGACATCTGCCAAATGTTTAAACAGGCTTCAAGAGATAGCACTGAAGCCAAACCCACTCTCCACTCCGGGGTACATTGACATGCTTATTGAAGGAGAGAAATCTGAAGCCAAGCCAGGCTGGAGAGAGAGGGTTCATTCCATGATAGTCATGAGAGAGAAGGCAGAGCATATAGCTAAATTCCTCCCACTGCAAACAGAGCAAGAAAGTCATAATATTTTATTTTAGAATGGTTTTATGTTGTTTTAAGATAATCCATGTCTATCTTACATTGGATGACTGTCCTGCATCTCTCTCTTCCTGTGCACCTGAATCATCTTCATTTTGACTCTGCACACCAGCAACACCCCCATGAACATTTTTTCCTTTTTTAATGGAATGGTGTCATAATTTATGTAAACCATTTTCCAGATAAAAACAGTGGCCCAAACTTTTGTACAGTTTGATTTTTCTCTATTTTTTAAGTTCATGATATAAAAAGTAACAGTGCATTATCATTTGGAGAATAGAGACTAATAAGGCTGTTTGCTGCAGGGGTTGCATTTAATTCTTTTGACTTATAAGATCAACCAGACCAGAACACCTGTACCACTGGAAACTGTATAAATGTGACTTTGGATTAACTTTTATTTCATGCTCAGAATAATATAGTCATTTATTCATCAAATTTCCTCTCTGTATGCAATTACCAGTGTTTTTGTTGTTTGTGAGTTTGATTTTT
>BRZM01000486.1:40093-63395 GCA_033238685.1 Lates japonicus | reverse complement strand
ACACACACACACACACACACACACACACACACACACACAGGAAGTACTTAATAATTGAGATTGGGCAAGTGGGAGGGGTGTGCTTTATTGATTCTTATTCAAGAATAAAAGTGTTTTGACAGTGTTGGGGCTCAGGTGATTCCTTTCTTTGATATGACTTCTCCAGCCTTAGAAAACACCCTCTCACAGAGGACTGAAGAAGCAGGCGTACACAGAAACTGAAGCGCCAGTTTGTACAGGTGAGGATACAGATGTATGACAGTATAACAGTGGGTCCTGTTGTCATGGAATGTTCTGTTCTGCCAGGTATCACTGCTGCACTTCCACAATGGCCTGTGCTTCAGCATTGGACAGTCCATGCCTCTGAGTCACAGTACTGTCAAGCAGGTGCCACAGGTTACTACCACCTACAAAAGAGTGCATAACAGCATTGCAGCAAACACTCAGCAAACAGCGTTTGCTGCAATACAGTGTTTTGTAGCAAACAAGCCAGATGTTCTCTGAGCCGACGGATTAGGCTAACCCTAACCCTAACAGTTTGGCAGGGTCAGTCTGTGAATTTGAGGCCTCATACTGAACTGTGTGGTGGAGCATCTTCATGAGAGGTATTACTTTGGAGGCTGACACATTTCTCACCTTCTTCCACTGTGGCCTGGTAGAAAGGGCCTACCACCTTTAATGTTTCCTCAATTGTATTATATTCACATGAACTGAGTGGGAGAAGAGAAGCCAGGGCTGTAACATTCATAGGGTGCTATTCCATCGGGTTTCTACTTCTGTTAGTAATTTATGTTTTGGCCTGCCCATTGACTCCTGCATCTGGCATAAACTTTCTTTTTAGTGATGGGCAAATGATGGCGAGGCTTCAGAGCTTGTGTCACTCTTCCTGAAGCGGAGTGATTGGAAACACTGTGTTGGAGGTTGTATCAGAACATCATGGTCACGTGACCGATGACGTCTTTGAACGTCATTGCTGCTTCACTTCCTGCTTCATTGGTTCAAAATGTTTTGAAGCGTTTCATTGGCTAAACAAACAACAAGATGTTTCTGTGTTCATCCAAACACCATAATCAGATGCAAAGCTACAGCAGCAAGGATCTGTGGTCTGGTTGTTTGTAGTCCAGTTTTTAAACAAGGCTTTCTAAATGAACCTGAACCAACACTTCACCCTTCATATTCTGTCACTTCAGTTTTAGAGTG
This sequence comes from Lates japonicus, assembly GCA_033238685.1. NCBI lineage: Eukaryota > Metazoa > Chordata > Actinopteri > Centropomidae > Lates > Lates japonicus. The sequence continues at coordinate 62,195 of BRZM01000486.1, read as the reverse complement.
TGGCTGAGTGTTTCTGCATATTAGAGGTTTTAAACAAATGTCTCACTGCTTTTAACAAACAACTTAGTTGTGCAGTGTCTAAGCGTCTAACAACAACATATAATTCATTTTAATGTGTAATGATGATGTGATCATTAATTAGTATAAATGAACAAAAACATCAGCAGATTAAAACGACCACAAAGTCTTTTCTGAACTGTTGTTGCTGAGATGGGATTGAAACAGTGTCAGTGCTAGTCACGCTGTTGAGAGGTTGCTATGGCTTCAGTTGGCCACCAGATGTCACTGTTGTCAGTTAGACTGAAGACGTGAAGCTTTGAATCTTTTCCGGCACAGTTAGAAGGAAAGCCTCAGAGCTCCACGAGGCTTCACCTGCCCATCACTGTCTATTAGTAATTTATGTTTTGGCCTGCCCACCGACTCCTGCATCCGGCATAAACGTTCTTTTGCTGTAGTGCTGGTCTGGAAGTATGTTACAATCTCAGAGTCACCTCAGATCATGCAGAGCACTTCCTGTATTTCCCGCGCCCTTTTCAACAACTCGGATCACGGAACGAAACAGTCACGTGATTTCAGAGAAACGGGGCCTCGTTTGTCCTTGGTCACGTGATATTCTGAATAAAATGACACGGGCTTCGATACAGGCTTCATTTGCACACGCCCCCTTTGCGCGACACAGTACCGGGGCTTCACCGTCAGACCTAACATCACTATCACCCAATACCTTTACTTTGCCGTTGTGTAGTAAAAACATCCGGTCGTTGCCTTCATCATTCCGTCCCAACTCCGGATTATTCCCCACCTCCCACCACTGCCTGACGGGACCAGACTGACTGACGCTTCGCTGAGGTAAAGACAGCTTGTTTGTTACTTTCCATTAATGGCTTTTTTTGTTTTAGTTTTTTTTTTTTAAACTGAACTGAGAACTTGATTTAAGTTTGTTTGGGCTGCATTGACTTCTATTTTTTTTGAACGGGATCAAATTAAGGAAAACCCAAAGGGAATTTTGAGTTGGACTGTTTTGCTCTGTTTTTGATTGATTTTGATTGAACTGTGGGATATTTCTGGTGGTGGTTTGCTGTGTTTTGACAAAATATAATAGAATATAGAATATACAAATATGTCACTCAAACCTATATACAGCAGAGGCAGTAGTGCAATTATGGTAGCAGCAGACAGTGCAGATGGTGCAGTAAGGTGCAAACAGATTGTGGATTTTTTATAATGTTAAGGAGCGGATAATAGAAATCTAAAACAGCAGAGGTAGAGTCCTTGTGAAATGGGTGTGTTGCAGTCCAGGGGCAGGATGGGGGGGGGGGGGGTTCCCTGAGGGCAGAAGACTGAAGAGAGAGTGTGAGGGGTGGGAGGTGTTGCCAGCAATGCTGATGGCTCTACGGGTGAGGTGGGTGTGGAAAATATCTGTGAGGAAAGGCTGTGGGTTTTGAAGTGGGTGTTGTTTAACTTTAAGAAAAAAAAAGTCAAACCTTACTGACACTGTCTGATATTATATGTCAAGAGAGAGACCTGACTGGCACCTTAAGAATAAAACTAATAAACCTAAAAGCAACAGCCTCAAATCGTCACACTGTAAGCCCCCAAACTTGGTGTGTTTTGTCAATCAATCAAACTGATATTGTGTCCATACTCTTTGTGCCACAATTTTATTCAAGATCTCTTGACGTACATCTATGTGTTATATTAACGCACATCTCCCCGGACAATCACTGCCACCTTCAAACATTTGCACTCTTCACTTTATACTTTAATTATGTATATTTATGCTCCTTTGCTTATGTTCCTTGTAAAATAGCTTTTGCTTTTTGCTCTTTTCTTTTTATTATAATTGTCCTTTAGTGCCAATATACCAAGACAAATTCCTTGTACGTGCAAACTTACTTGGCAATAAAGTCTGATTCTGATTCTGATTGCCAACTTCTAGTGGAGGTTTGGTGGTACTACAGATGTTGCTGTGATTTTCTGCGCCATATGGACCCAAATGATACAATTTAATTGTAAATGATTGTTAAAATGATTTTATTTTGTGCATTAGGCCTCCATCTGTATATTAAATTAAATATTGTATTTAATGATGTCCTTCAAACGTTAAAAATGACACAGTAATTTGGACTTTTCCTGAGACATTGTTGGAGCTATAGTTTTAGCTCGAGGCAGATGGCCGCCCACCCTGAGTCTGGTCCTGCTTAAAGGGAGTTTTTCCTCTCCACTGTTGCCCAGTGCTGCTCATGGTGGATCTGTTGGGTCTCTCTCTGTAAAGATAATAATACAAAGAATATGGACCTTCAGATAACTTGTGGTGGTGCTATGTAAATAAAGTTGACTTGAGTTTACCAGTCACATACTCATACACATTTGTTTTTGGCAACAGCCCCACTAAAATAAAAAATACATTTATGATTCTCTTTATGTAGAATTCGTCATTCAGATGATATCCCTGTGCATTTTGTAAGGTTCCGTTTTATCTTCATGCACAACTGACTGAGGACAAAAACCAAAGAAACAAAAAGCCATGACAGGTTGACTTTGAGGGGGAAGCTCCTAATGTCCCTCTGGCTGTATGTTCAATAAAACTCCAGTGTTCTCCATACATTTTCTGAAAAAACTAAACAACAACATGAAAACACATTTGTAGGCTTTGTATGTTTAACAATTGATAATATGAGGGGGAGTGACAACCTGCAAATTGAGCCTGCAAGTTGAATATAATGTTCTGCCTTGATCTGTGTTAAACAACACACAATGTAAAACCAACAAAGACAGGGAGACTGGTCACATGTTCTCTGGGTTCTTCATCTGTAATATGAGACGTAAGGACACGGAACATATGTGATCATTTCTCAGATACTTGGATTACAGTCAACACGTGGGTCACATGTCTGAGAATGAGCTGTTCCTGTTAATGATGAACACTCAGGCTGTATATGTATGAATGTAATGCTGTTATGTTCAGTATGAACTTCATGTTAACAGTATTTCAGCCTCAGTGGAACCTGAACCTGGATCAAATAGAAACATTCTATAAAGTGGTTCACATTCATATTTCCCATATTGACAACGATTCTGCTGCATTTTCATCAGAGACACCCGCTGCATGAAAACAAACGCTCCTATCTCCCTCAGCCAATGACAATGTGCCATTACACCACGTGATTCAGAGCAGCAGAAACTCAAATAAACCCGGTGAGAGCGAGTGAGTGACAGCGGCTACTGACAGTGTGAGGTCAGAGTTGTGTTAGGACAAATAAAAACGGCTAAATGAAACCAGAGGAAAACCCCGCTGATGGCACTGTGACGAAAAAAGATTAGCTAGTTAATTCTACCATTTTTTTCTTTTTCAATTCTTTCTCTCTCTCCCTCTCATCTAACCAGGTATTCTGCAGCTTTATATTTCAGCAGCGGCAGTAATATTCCCGCGGCGAGTCGCTGCCACAAAATGTATAAAGCGAAAACACTGCAGTAGTAGTAGTTTCCGCTTTAGACGTGTGTTTTCTGGCGGGGGGCATGCAGCTGTCAGCACTCTGCCTGCATCGCACTGTCGTTCTGCCCTCCGTTTTCCTCAAGTGGTTTGCTCATTTTAAGACCAGATGTGGTTGTAAAGTTTACAGCCTGTCGCTCTGTTGCTCCTGCAGTGCTCTGTGTGTGAATTCTGAGGCAGCTAAAAAAAAGTGTAACAACTCCACTGACATTCTGTGAGTCTTGACTAATGTATCGAACAGCCTTAGAACCTCATACAGTTTATTACCATACCTGACAAGCTCCCATAAACACAAGGAAATTACAGACTTGATCAACTATCACTTAGCTAAACATTCAGTTCAATTCAGTTTTATTCATATAACCCTGAATCACAGCAGAAGTCATCTGAAGGCACTTCTCATATAGAGCAGGTCTAGACCGTACTCTTTAAGATATGGCCTGTTTTATATCAGGCACTATTATATTTTCTCTTCCACTTCCTTGTGTATTGGGTAAATTAGTGCAAAAAAAACACGTTGAAAAAAAATCGTGAGAGAGAATCTGATCTCAATTCTAAGCAAAAAAAATCGTGATTCTCATTTTATCCAGAATCGTGCAGCCCTATTTCCCATCATTAATACTGCATATTTTGGCTACAGTTTAAGTACCTGTGTCACACTGGGTAAAAGAGACATGTGTCATTGTGTTAACCCACTAGATGGTACTGTTAGAGCGTTTTTGTGACACATGCTCTTCAGTCTATTACACTTTCCCACCTGGTGCGTGGACACTTTCATTTTGTCATCATGCATCATCTATAAAACTAACTTAAATGTTTTATATTAACTAATATAAAAGCTACATATCAGTATATTAAGGCTAAAGCATACTGACCTCTAACATGATGATATACTGTAAAGGTTTTTCAGTCAGCCAATGAAGCTGCAACCAAACCCAAAACATTACACCCAACCAACCACCCTCTCCTCCACCCACTCCTACTGAGCTTAAATAGCAGAGCACAGCATGCAGGTTTACAGACATGTCTGAAACATCTGTAATCTTTACTGTGACCACTAAGGCAGGTTAGCGTGCTATAAATTAATAATGTGTGGCTGGGTGAGTTCTTTTGATTCATTCTTTTTACGGTACATTTCAGGAGAGACTCAGCACAGACGGTGAAAGGGACCTGTTGGTTTTGTAGAGATTCTTACTGTTATTCATTTTATTAGGGCCAGATTGAAGCTGCTCACAGTTTTCTACACTAACTGAAAATGAAGGGAAGTGGAAAAAGAAGAACCCAGAGTCAAACTTAGCTTTTACTTTATGCGACAGAGGTACAGGGTCCTTTAATGTTTCCTCCCCTGATAAAGAGCATTTTGCTCTGAACATGACAAACACCAGTTTCCTCAGGTTGATGTTTTAGAGCTAAATAAGGATCAAATGATCCACTGTGGGTAAAAAGACTGACTTATTTTATAATAAATAAAATATTTGTTTTCATCTCACAGTAATCCAGTATCCTGCTTTGGTTGTGCAGTATTCATGGATCGGACCATTTCTTGTGGGTATGTATTAGAATGGCAGAGTTGACTGTATTGAAACCTCAGGCTGCCTGACCAGGTGTTAGACTGATCCTGCTGACATGTTCACTAAAAGCGCCTTCCTAGACTCATGTCATCCAGGTTTGTGAAATGAAAAGACCACAGAGGATCAGGATGATTGACATGATCATTCAGCAGCTGATCTGAGGTCTGTTCAGTCTCATGTCTTAAACCTTTCCTCTCTGCACTCTCAGATCTGTAGAGCAGCAGCTGGAGCTGAAGGAGCTGGCCCAGGCTGTGATTGGTCCACTGAAGAGGGGACTCTGTTCCTTCAACAACATCTCACAGATGCTCCTCAGTATAGACGCAGACATCGTCCTTCCTGGATGTCCGACCTTTAGCGATGTCAGATCAGAGATTGAGAACATGAAGCAGCAGATGGAGGAGTCAGAGCAGGTGGCCACAAACAAGCTTCACTGTCTGGATGAGGAGACTGAGCGTCTCACTGCAGAGCAGAGTCTGTTAGCAGAGCAGAAAAAACAGAGAGAGTCTCAGTTAGAGAACCTGAAAACACAGCTGGAGTCCTACAGATCCTCTCTGAAGAGTTACACTGAAGCTCTGGAGACAGAGAGGAGAAACCTGAGGTCAGCAGAAGACACCCTGGATGGCCTGAGACGGAAGAGAGATGAGGCTGAGGCAGTGAGGAATGCTGGGATTGGTATCATGTTTATCCCGATTGTGGGGTGGATTGCTGGTGAGTAAATAACAAACATAATTATGTCATCAAGTGATTATATATCTGACTAAGACTATACATTATCAATATGTTTTAACCATATTATCATATTTGACTCATTCTTAGGTTCAGTTATGGTTGGTGTTGGTCAAACTGAAATGAACCAGGCCTCTGATGCTGTAGACAGAGCTAAGAAGGAAGTAGAGAACTGTGAATCTCAGGTGAACTCATACTCTGACAAAGTGTCTGAGTACAGATCCTCCATCCATCAAGCTGAGTCTGACATCCAAGAGGCTGACAGGAAGATTGATGAGGCCAAGGCCAAACTGCAGGCTCTGACTGTGAAGAGGGAGGTCGTTGCTGATGTTCAGGCTAAAGTGAGACGAGCCGTCCATCAGCTGGGGCTGCTGTGTGGGGCGGGGAGTGCAGCAGAGCTGCAGACCCGACACCAGATCCTGCTGGAGCCTGTGGTGAAGGTGATGGAGGAGATGACAACAGCACTGGGTCACATCACTGGAGATGAGCTGCTGCACACAGAAGGTATAAAGAGGCTGATGTTGGACTTGAAGACGAACCAGAACAAACTGAAACAACTTCCTGACACCAAGAAGAGTTCAGATGATTATTACTGATCTGAAGCTCTGTCTTTGCTGTCATGTAATTTGTGGCTTCAAAGAATTTCTCTTCATCATCATGTTTATAGAGATATATAGAGATGTATTAACGACAGCAGCAGCTGTACTGTTACTGTTACTGTCTTGGTGGGTCAAATAAATGAATAAATGCCTATTGATCACATGATATAATGGAATGTACTTGGTGTTTCTTTACATGTTCAAGGGCAAATAAAAAAATAGTTAAGGTGAATAATCTATTTAATATACCTGCTCTAAATGGACCTTACTGTGAGAAGCTGTTGTGGAGATGAGCCCTGTGAACGCTGATGCTCACTGACCTGTGGCGTCTCAGGTTGTAAACTGAATCCACCCACACATATAAGAAGAGATGTCTTCATTGTTTACCTGATGATCAATTTTTTTTCCACAATAGTCAAAGTGATGTCTCTGCTCTTCAACAAACCTCTGTGAGTGCCAGTGTTTCAATATGTCCACATTCAACTGTAAATGACAATATTGGCACATTTAAAATACAAAACAGAAACTTTTCTGTTTCTGTTTCAGAACATATACGTTGGCCTTGAAAGCTCAACGTGTATATAATTTCAGACAACACAACAGGTTACAGAGACCACAACAGAAATGTTTCCAGAGGACTTGCTGTTAGCTGGCTATAGGCTAATTTCTGGAGTCTGGGTGTGTATAATATAATGGGCTTAGGCATGGAAATGACCCAACAACACAGTTACTTTCAGAGCCTGTAAGAGGGTCAAAAACCTTAAACCTCCAGTAGGTTTGTCTGACATGACAAAAAATGAAATCTGACTTACCTTTTTAAAAAAAAATTAGTTAACAGATACAAACACAGCTGTGGTAACTAACCCCCAACAGGATACTCACACAGGTTATTTAACTTTGGGTTTAATGTAGATATACACACATATTAATGATTAAAAAAACAAAACAAGAATGTCCAGACGTGTTCATGACCTGTTGTATGTTAACAGGTCTCTAGTGTGTTGTCTGATTCTGCAGCATGTTGAGTTCAGGGACACGGTACATTTATCCTTTTCACCAGACACCCTTACGTCCTCAGAAATTACTTTGTACACAACTGACAGATTTTAGATCAACATTTCTGTTTGTTACATGTACAGAATGTGGACATTAATGCATTGTTTGTAGTGTTCATTCAAAGTCTTTGTATCGGGGTGGGAATCTGTAGGCACCTCACGATTTGATTCGATCATGATTCAGAGATTCATGAATCAGCTGTGAGAGTGCTCACAGAAACATGAATGATACACATGAGAGCTTTTGATTTTAGGAGGAAGTGCAGTGTACCTACCAGGTAGGAATGCAGGGTACTATCCCCTGAATATTTCCTCACTCCTTTTCAGATGAACATTCTGCTTTATTGAGCTGAGGACACCTGTCATACAGAACCTGCCTGACAGGATCATTTTGTTGGTGCATCTTTCTCTGTTTCCTCCATCTCTCCCACATTTTCTCATTGTCATTGATATGACTTTGGTGATGACCTACAAAAAAACTATTGGCTACGCTGTCAACTCCTGGCACAAACACCTTTAACAACTTTCAGGAAAATGTTGAGGACAAATGCTCTTTTCTGTATCGTTGTTGCCTGTGATATTCATGTAAAACATACACTCTGATTCACTTAAGACTCTGTTTACAATCCATACATATTTCCTCAGAACTTTTCACAGCAACACTTTGATGTAGTCAGATGACAATAAGTCCAACATGGGGCGGTTAGCACTGTCGCCTCACAGAGAGAAGGTTCTGGGTTCGAGCCCGGGGCTTTTCTGTGTGGAGTTTGCATGTTCTCACTGTGCCTGCGTGGGTTCTGTCTGGGTTCTCCAGCTTCCTCCCACCGTCCAAACACATGCAGCTTAGGTTAACTGGTGACTCTAAATTGCCCGTAGGTGTGAGTGTGAGTGTGACTGGTTGTTTGTGTATATGTGTTGGCCCTGCGATGGACTGGCGATCCGTACAGGGTGTACCCCGCCTCTTGCCCAGTGACAGCTGGAATAGGCTCCAGCACCCCCCCCCCCCAATTTGTCCAACGTACTGGTATCACATGAGTGCACGCACTGCGCTGCACATGCGCCCATCCTGACCCATGGTAACCATTCATCATTTCACACAGACACAGCCCATAGGTCCAAAACTGAGAAAGTTCTGCTTATTGTACAGCCAAGTCCACACAGGCGTCATTTACAGCAATCGTCATGATAGATGGACATCAAATTAATACATGAGGAGGAAAGTTGTGATAACGCTTTTGTTATAATGCAGCTATTCTTCGGGATGTTGTCACCTCTGTTCCAGTGCACTATGTTAACATCTATCTTCAAATTGTTTCTATCACCTGTCAGGATCGTTCTGTCTTCCTGGTGTTATGTGGTTTTGAAATGTTCTGAGTTTCTAAGTGTTGCTAACGTTGCAATGTTGGTTCAGTTTGCCAAGAAAATGTTGCTGCGCAAAAAAGTCTTTAAAAAACCCCCATCCCCTCTCTAACTGACTAGCATACGTTATGCTTCATCACTGAAATAACAGTGGACTTAAACACACACCAGTGTGAAACCAGGACAGCTCTCAGTGAACACTTAGGTTTGATACTTTATTATTATGATATTTTGCTGTGTTTGGTTGGTTACTGGCAAAGAGCCTGTGACTGCAGTAACAGGTCAGTTCATGGAGAATCTCATCACTTTTCAAAGCTAATCATGATCATGATGTTCATGCACTTAGGCAAACTGGATATCACAGCTGTACTCAGTTTTATTTCAGTCATCACAGTTGGATTTACTTCACTGCTTTGAGTTTCTTACTGGAGGCCTGTATTCCCAGTACAATCGTATTTGTTGTTGATTGTTTATTGGAGAAAACACGTCAACATAGAAATAATGCAGTTATTGAGAGGTGACACTATTTTGAACTGTTATCTGACCTTCAAGTGATACTGTACAGAGGTGTTCTCACGTCTGAATATTTAAGAGTTTATTTTGGAACCACACACATTTATTCACACACACACACACACACACATACGTCTCTATTAGGCTGTGAGGACCACGTTCTTGGAGTTTGCTGTGAGGACCACCCCTTCCCTTGTAGCTGGAATGGTGCAAACCTCAAATCTGTCACTAGGAGGGAGTGGAGAGTCAGAATGTCACTTCAGATTTCAAAAAACACAAAGTAAAATAAATCTTTTTCTTCTGGGGTTGTGAGGACTGGCCGCTGTTGCCGGGCAGATTAGGGTTTTTAAATGGAGCATTTTTCATAGCTCCAAAACCAGCTCAGCATTATACAGTCTTGTTAACAGGGGCTCTTGGAATTTTTTTTCTCTAGTTTGAGTTCACTTTTGTCTGTTGACATATCTACATTTAATATTAAAATGGAAATGGAATAACTATATTCTATGTACATACTATTTACTGTTTATCAGATATTTTGTCTGACCAACAGCCCAAAGCTTTTAAGTTTACTATCATGTTTGACAAAAAGAAGCATCAGTTTACAGTGCTAAATATCAATACAATATTTATGATGAATTTTCTATTGACTGACTAATTTGGCATTAATATTTTGTAGTAGAGAAGAACTAAATTATTGTTACCTGACTACTGTACTCATTGTTTTAAAGTACGACTGCAAGACCTCTGAACTTCCTGCTTTCTTACAGTGCAGATGCTCTTCTGTCCATTCACATTAAATAAATTTTTTTGACCAAGTCCAATGATGTTCATTTATCTGAATTTTATTAAATGAATTCTACAATCTCCTCTATTAACAATCCAACTAGTCCACCCTCTAAACCCTGTTTATTGCAAATACATTTAAGATTTGCCTGTGTACTGCTTTGAGACCATGCCAGTATTCACTAATGTCATGTGAAATGCCATAAGATGAAAGACTGAACACAACAGATAACACCACAATTATTTTATTAAACTTTTTCTGCCAGAAACCCTGGCATTGCTACAGGTGCAGCCTGTTCAACCCTTGTTACATTATTAATGTAAAAAAACACCTAGCACACAACATGAACTAAACTGTACTAGTTTGTTGCCTTTTTTGGGCTTTAATTGAATTGTAAACCTGGTTCTTAATGTCTTTCCAACTGCGTCTCCTTAGCGCAGGTTCTGCCTCCAGTGCCTTGAGGCACTGCTCTTTCCCAGGCACTCGTCGCAGTGTTATGAACTGGCCAAGCTGTCGCCACACTGCTGCTTTTTCTCCTGCACTCCATGGCCTACGATTGCATACTTTTGGCCTGAGAAGATCTGAATCTGAAAGAGAGATAACAAATGACATCCTCATTAGTGAGTTTACTATCATAGTAGTAAATAAATAAACTGAAAATGTTTGTTTCTGGCCAATCCAGTGAATACAAGACTCTAGTTCTCCATTGATGCAAAGTAATAAGGGCAGCTGCCTTTGCCTGCACTGCAATAATACAGCCAGAAATAGACTAGAATAGTATAGCCACATGGTTATAAACAATATAGAACAATCTGTACCAGTTAACAAATTTCCTTTTTTTATATTGTCCTATTGCCCAGTCTTATCTGTTATTAGACTGTCTACTCTGTATTCGGTGTTGTTTACATAAAAAAAAGTGTCCTTCAACCACACCGTGATTATTAAATACCAATCTGGGTGTTATTTTACAATACAAAATGTTGTTGAAACAGCTCCTATTGACAAAGGTTATAAACAAATTGCACATAAAATTGAAAATTAGTCACCTGGAAAAAGCAAGCACACTCCTAAATTTACCATATCTTCAAATCCATAAAATTACATTTAGGGGTTCCACATCAGGTGCCAATGATTAGAACCTCCTTACAGAATGGCAGGTGGAACCTTGACTTTTTAAGTACCTGCAGACACTCCAGGCCTTTTGGAATAATGTCCTCTGGACAGATGACTCAAACATTGAGCATTGATCATTTTGGTGCAGATTAAAGAGGGCTTTTGAAGAACCTCATACTAACTGAAGCAAGGTGGTGGAAAGGGTACGTTTTAGGGGTGCTTCACTGCCTCAGGGACTGGGCAAGGAATTCTGCATGGAGGAGGTGTCAAAAATTTCAGCAAACTGATGTCAGAGACCGATGACAGTAGTGCAAAACTCCTACAAGAAATTATCTCTGCCAAAGGGGACAGAACTAGATTCTGAGGCCAAGGCTGAGCTTAGTTTTTCCTTGAGTTGTTCAAGTATACTGTCTTTATCTGTATAGACACTGCTTCAGAAAAAACTCAAATGTTTTCTAGACAAAAATGTCAATATGTAAAAAAGCCAACAGTTTCCACGGGATGTACTTATTTTTTCACGACTGTGTAAGATGCAAACATGTCCAAGATCTGTCTTTAACACCCAGAGCTCCACAAAAAAATATTTAGTACTTCATCTGCAAATATCCGAATAATCACTTAGCAAATGCATTATTCCTGCTTAACCACTGCCAGCCCCAGTAATTTAACCCCCTTAACCTACCATTTTAATCCAATATTAGCATTTGATTGAGAATGTTGGGTGTTTCCTTTCCTAAACAGTCCTAAACATTTTGGCAAATATTTTTGCTTTCCCTCTCAGAGGTACATGAGTGAATAAAGTCAACATCAGTCTCATATCTGCAGTTGTGTAGACCTGAAGCAGGTGACTAATTCCTTAGTTTAGGATAAAGATGAACAGCCAGACTACGTGCATCTAACTAACTGTCTTAACTTTTTTTTTGCATATGACTCAGTTTTATATTCTAGCATGCAAGGAGAGTACTCATGTACTCACATCCTGTGTTACAAAGGTATTGTTGACACCACAGTAAATATGACACACTAAAATAATTTAAATGGTTTTGATTACTATAGCACCAGGACAGGCAGTAAACATCTACAGAGCAGCAACAGGACTAAAAAATAAGAATGCAGAAGTTTACCTGTTTTCTCTGTCCTTGGTGCTGCTGTGGCCTCCGGACTCAAAACATCTAGTTCCTCTACAATAACAGAACATATGTATCATGTTAACAAGATCTACAAAATTCATTACGTCAGCTTCATTAATATACCTTATCATAATCCACTCATATATATCACAATACAATGAGCCATTATGTTCATACCATCTGAATCTTGAGGTGACTCAGAACGCATCTTGCGCCTCTTCTTTGGAGAATGCCTCTTGCGCATCTTTCCACTGTAGAACCCTTCAAGACAAGAAAGCAATGAGAGTTACAAGTTTGTTTGTTTTTTGTTTTTTTATGCATGCATGCATCTTTTTTGATTAAGTAATAGCATTAAATTGTTTGAGATTATTGGGTGTTTTTTAAAATCAACAGTTGAGTTGATAAAGAACATGAGTCAACTCTACAGGACTAGTTGGAATAGTTTTAAAAGAGAAAGTCAGTCTGCAGTTTCTATGGCAGTGAATGAGAGTTTGGCTGCAAATTACTGATCAGATTTTAGGTTTACACCTAAAACTAAGCTATGTGTGCAGCTACTGTTATTTTACATGGATATGAATAAGGTTTCAATCACAGGTGGTCTTTCTCAGGTGAAAAAAAGAAGTGTAACTCTTAATAAGTAACTCACAATAAATGTCACCTTATTATATCTAGATAAATAAGCCACTGCACGTTATCTTCATGTGATTGGAGACCAGTATGTGGGGGCCTCACATCTGATCTGTTGGTTTCTGTGGTTGGGACTGAGATATCTGGGACATCTTGACTAGAATTATTACTTTGTCACTGTAACATGTTGATAGTCTGTATTTACTGTAATTAGAGTAAAATATTAATGAAATATTCGCTTAGGAATTTTGTGATCACATTTAAGGACAGACTGGGAATACTGTCTTCATGCATATGTATCAGATTATCTATTCAGGAGATGATGATGTGACCTCTGATCAGCAAATGGTCATATGTTGTTCATCTTCATTCCCTCACCTCTGTGACTATGACCTCTGTGGTTAAAATGTCAGCCATTGTGATTATCAGTTAACGTAGTTATTCGTGTATAACTGGTCTTCTTTCTGGGGCCGTCCTGACCTGCTGAAGGCAGATGGTCTGCATCCTACTGGAGCAGGCGCTGCTGTTTTATCTAGGAATATAGACAGGTGTTTACGTCGGGTTTGACAGTAAGACACTAGTGATCAGCAGGTCGCAGGTGAGTAGAGAACCTGCTAGGTCTTTAGGTGGTGCGGTTTTGGAGTCCACTAGCTTAGATAGCTTAGATGATGAATCTAACCAGGATAATTTGCAGATTTTAGTTGCTCAGACTGAGCCTGATCTACTGCATTGAGACTGTCTCCATTCCCCACAAGTTTCCTAAGTTTCTAAACCACCATGTACAAATCACCACTCCTGCCACTGGTGACAGTGCTAGGTCCCGTAAAGTACTGAATAAAAGGCCACTTAAATTTCCTAACAGAAACACTAGATGCCTCATTCCTATTAATACTTCATCTATCAGTACCTTGCCACACCAGGCTGCTACCAGCAGCTCCAGGCTCAATATGATCCTCAAATTTGGCTTCATAAATATTAGATCACTTTCTACTAAGGCATTACTGATAAATGACTTGATTCTTGAACATAATCTGGATATGGTTGGTCTATGTGAAACATGGCTTAAACCAGATATGTTCCTGCCTTTAAATGAAGCTTCCCCACCTGAGTATGCCAACGCACATGTTGCTCAGGCTATGAAAAGGTGGGCGCTTTAATTTATAAGTCTTTCTTTGGTCTAACCTCAGCTCTTAATGTCACTTCTAACTCCTTTGAGGCTGTAGTATTGAAACCTTCTCCAGTAGCTTCTGATCCCCATGACCAGGGAAATAGATTGCAACCACTCCACCTTGTGGTACTTTACAGACCACCTGGCCCCTTACTCACAGTTTTTAGATGAATTTGGAAATTTTTTATCGTGTCTTGTCACATATAGTGATGATATCCTAATTATGGGTGACTTTAACATTCACCTAAATAAGGCCTCTGACCCTCTAAATAAAGCCTTTCTGGCCCTTATTGATACTTTCGGGTTCACACAGTCTGTACATGAACCTACTCACTGTGGTGGTAACACTCTAGACCTGATTCTTTCCCGTGGGATAGAGGTGTTTACTCTGACTATCTCTGCCTCTTAAAAGAAGTTTTTCCTCTCCACAGTCTTCTAGTGCTGCTCATGGTGGATCTGTTGGGTCTCTCTCTGTAAGAGTTCGGTCTAGACCTGCTCTATATGTACAGTGCTGTTGTGAATTGGTGCTATATAAATAAAACTTGACTTGACTTTAGTTACTTTTTTGCACTTTGTTATTTTGATGACTATTATTTACCTCTAATTGAGTTGTTGTTTTTACAAAATTACTGTACTTTTACTTAAGTACAGTTTTTTTTTTTTTACTCTACCCACCTCTGATATTTTCAGTTAAGTTTACCTCTTTTCTCGGTCCTCTGAAGCTCATCCTGTGAACTTGGAGTGGAAATCCTCTGTGGTTCTACAGAAAAGGAACAGAACTTAACATTAATTAAAAATAATCATATCATCAGATATTTTAACACACACCTGGTGTTAAACGGCTCTTATGCATTTCTCCTTTGGAGAATGCTTTGAAGAGAAGAAAGCGGCAAGAGTCATTATTACGGGAGTATAACATAAGTCAGAAGTCACTTAAGCAATGCAAGAACTGAGGATAAAAAACATGATCGGACAGTGCGAGACAGTTACTGCAGAGTCATAAGCCGCTGTACTGACAGATAGACTTATACCAAATGAAGAAAATCTGGAAAATTATTTGTGATCATATCATCCAATATTATGAGCTGTTACATTCTACAACAGAAATCAATTAACAAACAAAACAACTACATACCATGTAAGTTAATACTTTGATTATGGCATATTACTAGTCATTTCCTGTGTCTACAATGTGGTGCATTTCCTTTGTTCTGTGTTACAGTAAACTGAACATCTTTTTGTTTTGAACTCTTTGGACTTTGGATTCTGTGATAGACATCTGAATTTTTTTCTAACATTTAGAGACAAACATCAGTCAACTGAGAAAGTGGAAAAGTGATAGATTAATACATACCATCCAAGTCCTCCCTGAAGACATCTGCATTACTCTGACTGACTTCCACTGCTCCTGCATTAGCAGACAAAGCCGCTGTTTTGATAGAAAATACATCATTCTGTTAGTTAAATCCACCTCATACCTTTAACACTCTCCAAGTAGAAGGAGGAACAATGCATTCTGTTTCACTGTGACTTCTTTGAAAACAAGAAAACTATTTTAAACTCACTTTCTAAGCTTAAATCAATCTCATCCAGAGATTTCCCTTTGTACATGTCGGTTCCATGTTCTATTGCAAGGAGGAGCTTGCTCATTTTTGCGATTTGGATTGTGTTCTCTGTTAGTCGGTAGTATTCGCGATGAACACGAATATCATGTCCCATGAATTTGGCAAGTTGATCCAGTTCATTTTCCTTCAAATTCATTATTTGACTGAGTGTGGCCACATGTTTCCTGAGATGGGTTGATGTCAGAGTTTCAGGCCTCCTTGCTCCACTTGCAGCTGCATACTTTCTCAGACAGTCAGAACCGCGAAGATGGGAGTCGGAATTTTGTCTCGCAAAAACATATTACTGTCCAAGATTTCATTGTCCTCACCCCTTTTTTCAATAAGAAGATCAAGTGACTTTGTCATGTCCTTCGTGAGAAGTACAGGCACTTTTCGACCTCTCTTTCCTCTGATCACCAACCTCGTAAACTCATGGCTTAAGTCCTGTTCCAGTTTTGAGAGGCACTGCAGAATATCCTCATTCAGTTCTTGTTTTGACCTGTCCCTGTAGGTCTGCAGAGGCAATTTTGCAGCTTCACCTTGCCGTCTTCGGTTGAAAAGGATGATTTGCGAAAGGAGACACTCACTGAGTGTCCTATAAGCTGTAGGGTCAGGTCCTTCCAAGATTTTCTTTGCTGCCTCTTCCTCTGTGGATTTTAGCACATTATGAAGTTTCATCACATCCTCTGTAAGTGGGATCATTTCTTTTTTGTTCCATCTGTCCTCCTCTAGGTTTGTTCGTGCACGGCGTGACACATAGAGGTCCCACTCTGCAGCTACCAAGCCCAAAAAGCTCCTCACTCTGCCTGCTGCTGTTTCATCTTCAGCCTTTACATGATGTCCAATTAGAATGTCACACACTGCTTTGAGTGAGTGCCCTAACTTTAGGGCAAGAGATGGGGTACGGTACCTGTACTTAGAGTTGGTGAATCCAGATGCCTTCCTTGCTGCTGCCACTGCTAAAGAAAACTTGGGTGGCACCAAAACATCTTGCAGCATCTTGACTTTGTAGTCAAGGGACTTTGCAGCAACTAGAAATCGACCCAACTCCCTCATCTTTTGACTGACGTGACCATCTTTTGATCGATCATCCCCATGTTTCTCCAACAGTCTATCACCAAATTCACATATGAGTGGGTCATTTTTTACTTCATGGGACACCTTATCAATGACCATTCTGTTCACAATTTTTGAGCACCGTTGTGATGCCTCTCCTCTGTATGGAAGAAGAGATGTAGCAGCTGTCTGAACTCTTCTTTTCTTCTTGGTCTTATCTTCTGGCTGACCCACTGTTTTATGACATACTTTCTGATGTCTCCACAGCTCAGTTTTTACAAAGAACCCATAACACATGTTGCACGGTAAATAATCTACCGCATCTGCCTTTCCTGACGGCTGTCTGTAGGTTATGATTTCACCCTGTCCCTCTTGTAGCACACTTACATTGTGATAGTAGTCACCCCTCCTGCGAAGTTGCTCAAATATTTGGAGACGCTTCTTAGATTTTAGTGAATAGCATAGTGCTTTGGCCACTTCATTTTCAGCACTGTGTTTTCGTATGAGATGTCGAGCCATTTTAGCCTGTGATTTTTTGCAATAAACACAATAATGTCTTTTGTCCCACTCTTCGCTTTCCCCTGACGAAGTTTTTTACTGTAACAATTGGGACCTGTCCTCATCTTCATTGTCATCCTTGTCCACATCCTCATCTTCATTCTCATCCTTGTCCACATCCTCATCTTCATTGTCATCCTTGTCCACATCCTCATCTTCATTGTCATCCTTGTCCACATCCTCATCTTCATTCTCATCCTTGTCCACATCCCTAACACAGGACTTGTGTCACGCCCTCATCACTGTTGTTTCTGGGTTCGCAGTTCTTTATGCACATCAATTTGCTTTGCAAGAGGAAGTTCTGTCAAGTCCTCAGTTTCTCCCTTTTTTTTAAAAATGTCTTTACAGTAGCAGCTTCATCTTCAGAGGAAGCAGAGGTTGATGGGATATAGTCGCTTCCCAGATCCTGACTGGATTCAGATTCTGTGGCATCAGTTTCCTGAAATACATAAACAGATCAAAAAGGACCTCTTTTAAGTTTGATTATGTCACCAAAGTTATAGCCACATGCTCAACATTAAAGTTAACTTTTAGATCACATTTGTATGAAATTCAATATTAAGGCTGATAAAACAACAAAGCATTTTCTATTGGCAATAACCCGTTTAAGAAATCCAGGGCTCCAGGCTAACTCTATCCATTAGTAGCAGGAAGTCCCATTGAGATCAGAAATCAATTTTACAGGGAGACCTGGCCAAGGCAGCAGCCACACAAATTCAAAACTACATAAAACACTTAAGGCATTGGTAATAAACTGGTAATTTACATAAATAATATTGTATTGTTTTTAAGTAAAAAGTATTCTCTGTGCTATGATTACAATTTTCTATCTACATGAATGATTAAATGTTGATTTATACTTTGTAGCAAACATTCACATTTTAGTGAATTATTACATTATGCTCCACAAAATATGGCTGGTTAAACAAGGCTAATAGAAATGTCACTAAATGGTTGCAGTCTGGAGCCCTGAGTCAGTCAAGTTACCCAGTTGCAAGCATAACTGCTTCAATCGCACATACAAATACAAAAAATTTAAATAAATAATTGCCAATACTTTTTTTTGACAGCATAGGAATACATACCAAATTCCCGTCTTTTCTGTCTTCTCTCCGTATTCTCTTTTTTCTCTTCATTATCTGTAAACAACAATTGAGTACACATTTGAATTATGAACAAAAACCAATTTACAGGCCAACAAATAAACACAAATATAGCATTCTACTATATGTTATCACAGAGCTCAGTGCTAATAGTAGTAGTATTCAGGACAACAACCAGAAAATGTGTTTCCAGTTTTCCTGCACAAAAGCACCACTACCTATAGGCTCAATGCTAAAACACCATATGGTTAAGGAAATTTTCACTAATATTGATATGATCATTTGCTTCTTGTTTGTGTACACTCTGAGGTGTCTACATATACAATGCTCTGATGAAAGAACTGCAGACTGTTTTTACTATAGCACGCTACATTACTGGAGGACCAGATCAACATTATCTCATTTCTGCTAACGCTAAGTTTATCTGCTTTACAGGTGGTAGTGATCATCTAAACAGGAGCGTAACAGAAATGTACATAATTAAGTAAGAAGCATATGTTTGAGGTTTAGATTAGGCATGATTAGTTTGAGTTGTCAAGTTAAAAAAGCAGCCATTAGTGCATTCAGTCATGACAACACTGTTTCTCTTGCAAAATACTTAGTGGTGGTATTAACGTGGTAATAGAATGAAATCTTACCAGGTATAGTTTCAGTTTAATTGTCTATGGTTCCATGAAAACCTGTGGATTTTTTTAATATACCTGACTCTCATTCAAAAATATTGTATGCTACAGTCCACTGCCAAGTCAAACTGTTCAAACTCTTAAGATCAGGTTATAATGAGCCAGCAATTCATTATAAACATGACATCTCTGAGTAATTTCACTAATTGTATCTTTCAGTTTTTTAAATACCTGAGTCTATCACACAGCAGGGTCCACATAACCATCTCTACATTTACTTTACATTTGTAACTTCATAATAAATAACCATTAACTACCCCCTACACAAAAAGTAGGACTTTTCTATACTTCAACTGAGCTGTCATACACAGAATCACAGTTTAGCTAAGCTACAGTATAATATAATGTTATATAGCAGCTTCAGGTTATGTCCTGAGCTCCATCACAGTTGTTGTGATATTTTTGTTGCTGTTAGTGAAAGTCTGATTTGTATGTTACGTCAAATCAAATTTTCTGTCCTGTCCAGTTAAAGTAAAATATGACAACAGGATGTATTTATCAATAAGTTATAAAACCAATAATGCATGGAAATTATTTTCAATGTTTAGAAATTCATAAATTTAAATAATAAATATTTTTCAAAACACAGAGAGCGTATTTGGGATGATGCATATGCCACTAATCATTGGGTCTTATTTTGTATGGACCTCATGCCTCAAGGGGATTAACTTTCTTCTCCTTAAATACAGGAGATGACACTAAGCTATATCTGGCTTTTCAAGATCACCAGCCCCACCATTGTAACCACTGTCCCAGGATTGTGATTGTGCTGTCATGTAATGTAATCCCCCAGATTAAATCAGAAAGAACAATCCATTTCTACAATGTGATAACCATATCTCCAGCAACTATTGATTATCTTCTTGTTTGTCTGTATATGTCGGGTATAATTAACATGCTCGCTTGATGTTCATCTGTAATGCAATGGTAACCTATGAATGCTTATTGCAGCCAGAATAATAGAGATGGTCGACAAAATTAACAAAACTAATTTTAAATTCATTTGTGATAACGGATTTAGGTAAATTCAACTTTAACATGTCTTTCTGAAACAGTGACTACTTAAATGAGCTAAGCAGATAAACAGCACAAATAAATAGTACACCATTTCATGGTAAAATATATCTAAAAACGCCTTATTAACTTTTGTTTAAAACACATTTGTGACATTTGCTTCATTTTAATAATTAGCTTTGGTAGGGTTGGTGGTGATCGGCGAATTAAGCTAATGCTAACGTAAGCTAAACATGAAGGGGCTGGTCGTTTTCATACCAAAACAATCCATTGTTTAATCCGGAGTTAAATATCTCTTGCCTGGTTGAGTCCTTTGCTTCTTTGCGTCAACTCTTCTATTTATCTATTTTCTGCTATAACTGCCTCTTCTTTCTTTAACGCATAACGCAGTCTCATGTTGTTCCTCACAGCGAAGGTGTTATGCGCGGCGAAGAAGAAGAAAGAAAGAAGAAAAAGAAAATAGAACGAAAGAAATAGAGACTCAGCAAATGAAATTTAATTGGATTAAACAATATTTGTTGTTAATGAAAAACGAGACTATTCGGCTGTTTAACTTACGTTAGTGGCAATTCGTCGAATCTGCCAACCTCCCACCAGCAGTGGTTAAATGACACAATATGCAATGTTTAAAAACCTGAAAGGATATGCAGGCGGCAGAATATTTACCGTAATGGTGAACCGTGTTGTGCTGTTCTCTGTAGCTCGATGCGTCCGCAATCAAAAGAACATGTGCGTAATTTTAATCGTTAACGAAGTCGGTTTGTTGATGACCGACCATCTCTGTTATTTGCAATACCTTATCAACTTTCATCGACTACGCATGCGTGAATGAACATCGCGCGAGCATTGACATGTGAACAAATAAAATGAGCATGAAAGAACGGTGTTTTAATGACGGCTCATGCCGTTCTTTCACGCATTAATAAAACTCGATTTAATCTGGGGATTGCAGCCATGTGCTGTCCGCAGGACGATGATACGACGGGGCTGTTGGCCGAATAACGGTAATCTCCGCAGCGTTGAGGAAAGTTAATCTGAACGTAGTCATACAAATGAACCCGTGATCAACAACGCCATCATCATCAACTCCCCTTCTGTATTTGAAAAAAATATTTATTGTTGGTATGAATTTCAAACATTGATATTCCATGCGACGGTTGTAACATTGATCGTACCATCTGTTGTCCTGTTGCAACTGGACGGGTTAATTGTTGTGCTCCCAAATCGAACTTTCACTGGCGCTTTAACAAGCGCAACGGCTGTGATGGAGCTGGGACATAATGAGCTATTTGTTATGCTACTGTAACGCTTAAACTGTCGATTCTGTGTGTTGGCACAGTTAGTACTTTGTGTGAAGATGGTGTGGTTGACTGATGAGTTGCAATAGTGTGAGATGGTTGTGGACCCGTGAACCAGACCGGTGGTGAGCTGAAGACCGGTGGTCGAGGTACTCGGGAGATGTCATGTTCAATGGTGCTGGCTCGTGGCCTGATGGCGGAGGTTTGGTGGTTGACGGCGTGTTTCTGGCTGTCTTTGGTAGTCGATGTAAAAGTCACAATTTCATCGGAACCATGAACAGTGAAGCAGTATACCTCGGTAGACTGTTCTACCACGTTAACTCTGCCGCTAATGTTGCGGGCTGATGTTGTGACGAATGCGCGGCTGCTGTGACTCGAAGCATCGTAATCAAACCTCAAACCTCAACTATGATGGCATTTCTGTTACGCTCTGTTCGTGATCACCGCAAGCAAATGGCGTGGCAATCGGTGTGACCGATCTGGTCCTCAATGCCGGTGGTAGGCGGTCTGCGGTTCTTTCAGAGGCATTATGTGGTTTGCCTCCGTGTGCGAACAAGCAAATGATCATCATATTGATTAATTTCATGTCTGTGTTTAGCATTGATGGTGGTGCTGTTAGAGCTGAAACGTCTGATTGTGTCTGTTTCG
>BRZM01000486.1:0-39887 GCA_033238685.1 Lates japonicus | reverse complement strand
TACACTGAATATTTGAAAAAATGTAGGTGTGTACAAATATTTGCAGTCAACACAAACCTGTGTACAAACCTCTGAGCAGCAGTCCAGAATGAATCAACAGGAACAGACTGAGGTCTAGATACAGTGCTCTGATATTAATGTCTTCCAGTCAAGTCCAATTCTATTTAACTTCTTTGTGTATTTCTCTAAATAAAATAACTTAAAAAAAGCACTGTGTTCTGATATCAATGTATTTGGAGATCAAAAAATGTTGAAGTTGATCTCTGTACAGTCAGCTGATTCTTTTTAGTTACAAATGTGGCTTTGACTGCAATTCTTAATTCTTGTTTATGTATATTTCCAACAGTACAATGTTATATTTACTTATGTATTTACTTCAATCTTAGAGATCAAAATATAATGTGTCAACCAGTTACAACAAAAATGACTGCTTTGTTATGGATGTTGTCTTTTCACTTTTTGGAGTGAAACTGCTTCAACTAAATGTCCAAATATTTTTTTAAAGAGCAGTTTGTTTTCTTAATACTTTATTCTCAAACTTCCACAAAGAATATTTTGACTATAGATGTGGAAACTCAATTGCCAATATATACTGTATATTGTCAATTTGTAGGAAATATTACATTTCGGACAGAGGAGAACCAGAGAGAGATGATGTGAGCAGAGATTCTCACAGATCCATCAAAACAGAATGAAACCTTTTGATCCAACAAATGTTGTTGCAGTAATATCAGGGCACCAAAACCAAGGTATATATCACCAGATATCCAAACGAGATAGAATTTCAGGGTAAAGCGTGGGTATACAAGATAGAACACCAAAGATAGATAGAAATGAGTAGATGTGATAGGAGAGATAGATGTCCAGAATTAGTGGTGAGTTTGGTAGATGGGACAGGAAAGTGGTGGGGGGACCTGTGACAGGCCTGCCGGGTTAAGGGTAGAGGGTAGAGGGTAGAGAGGAGGTTGGCGCACAGCTGAACACACCTGTAAGACAGAATCAAACATCCATTAGACACCTGTTTCATTTGAACACATTTAATTAATCTATACATCACATGTGTATGTATGACTCTATCCTACTATGAGTGGCATGAGTACCATCACCCTATTCTTAGTATGAGCAGTTAAATTAACAGTGCATTCGATAAGTATTCAGACATGTTCAGATTTTTCATGCTTTGTTTAGTTTCAGCCTCATGCTAAAGAGAAGTCTTCTCCCTCATCAATCTACACTCAGGAAGCACATAATCACAAAGCCATGACAGGATCTTGACAGTTTTGCAGGCTGCCAGCTCTAAATGGTTGTTTCAAACTTCCTCGACTAAGAATTACAGAGGCCACTGTGCTCTTGGGAATTTTCAGTGCAGGAGGTTTTTGTAGCCTTCCCCACATCTAAACCTCCCAAACCCCAAATGACAGAATCCTGTCTCTGAGCTCTGCAGACAGTTCCTCTGACATCATGGCAGCAGGCAGACCTTACACTGACAGGTGTGTATCTCTCCAAATCATGTCCAGTCAGCTGAATTTACCACAGGTGGCCTCAATCAGCACAGTCAAGGTGTAGAAACATCTCAAAGATGATCCAGAGAAATGGGAGGAACCTGAGCTTCAGTGTCACAGCAAAGGGTCTGAATACTTATGTCAATGTGATATTTTATATTTCTGTTGCAGCAGATTTGCAACAGATTTCTAAAAGTCTCTTTTCACGTTGTCATTATGTGGTACTGGGTGTAGGCTGATAAGGGATTTATTTTATTTTAGCATAAAGCTGTAACATTACAAAATGTGAAAAAGGAGAAGGGATCTGAATATTGTACGAATGAAGTGTGTACACTTACGTTTAAGTCTCCAAGGAGCCACCAACACAGATCTCAATCTGCAGTTAGAAACAGGGAATGGAGACGCAAGAGGAAGTGGGAAGAGAGAAAGACAAGATTTCCAGACGTGTTATTTGGATGCAGCAGATCTAAACTGTAAATCTATAAGTTAATTAGTCTATTTATTGTCTAAAGTATGTTTCCTACTTTAATTATGAAAAATGATAATTCATGTGTTAACTTACAATCAGAGTCAGTCCAGAGAAATCACCAGTGATGGTCCACAGTTGAAGACAGGAGGGAGGAGGAGGAGAACGAGGGGAGGAGGGACACATTTTATTGTCATGTTTATAATGTATTGATTGCTAATATCCCTCTGTTGTCAAAGAGGAAAAATAACAGCACAGTACACAAAATAAATAATCACCTAGTGTGGATCATGTATAAATATCAGCTTTATAAGGATAAGATCTAAGAATATTCAGTTATAGGCAGACAAGTTATCTGGATTATTGTCAAATATTGTTACAATATTTCTACACTTACCAACAAAGGCGCCATACCAAATCAGCGTTCTCTTTGTCTAAGAGAGGAAACAATATGTTAGTGTCTTCAGTATGTGTGGTTACTGAGATAAACTAGCAATCAAGACACACACACACACACACACACACACACATTCAGCTCTATGTCAGTTCTATGTAATATTATCAGCATCATATGATTGAGGTTTTAAGTGTCGTCAGTGTCTATTTTGTCTGAGGACAGCTAAAATGGAGATCAGTGGAGCAGCTGAAGGCTTCTCTTGGTGATCAGAGGCTGCTACCGCAAAAACCGTAAATCCTATGGCTTAGGGAGTCACACTGTGTGACAGAGCACAAAATGATCTACAATTTGAGGTATAAAGAGTTGAAGCACTCACTCTAGCCAGCGCAATACACACCCATTATAAACTCAGAAACTGCCAAAAATGAGCATGAAATATAAACTGCTGTCATTCAAAAACTGTACAAGGTATCAAAAAGTTGAATACAAGTTTAATAGCTGAACTTATTGGGACTTGTTTAAAGTTTAAATGTAGTTTCTAGCACAAAGTATGTGGGAGTAGTTAGATGCGAATGATGTGAATGCTCTCAGCATTCACACTAATTACTGGAACTGGATAACATCTCTGATCATGAGTCTGCTATATGCAAAGCATTGAGCAGGCAGGCAGGACACCACAGTGGAGGCTATTACTCTCCAAAAAAAAAAGATCCAAAGATCACCCTGACACTCCACAATGCTAGAAGGTGAACATCATCCTAACAGTGAAGTATGGTGGAGGGAGCATCATGATTTGGGGCTTTGCTGTCTCTGACCCTGGACAGTTTGCCATCATCATCAGAAGAAGAAGTAGTTTACCAAGGTATATTACAGGATAATGTCAGGTTAACTGTCCACTAGCTGAAGCTCAGGAGAAGTTGGCTGATACAAACAGGACAATGAGCTGTGTATAAACTAGGTCCCAACTTTGCAGTCACAATGAACGTGGCGTTGATTTTCTATCACTCAAGATAATTAACTCTGAAAAGACCTCACATGCACGGGTTCGCTTGTGCATAATATGAGGTGAAGGATGTATGAATGGAATTAGGACTCGCCCTTTCCTAGGCAGAATGTCAGGAAAGGAGTGTAGAAGGGAGAGCTCAAGACCACATCAGCAACCTTTATTTAAACCACAACCCTACAGGATAGTATTTGTATCTGTCCAGTAACAACTACATCCCCCTTTTTGTGTGCTGTACTGTAAATAACTATCTTGATGTATCATAACTGCCCTCTCCACTTCACTCACTGATTTGATAACATTACAGAAATCCATTTAACCCTCATGTTGTGCTCTGGTCAAATTTGACCGATTTAAAAGTTTTATCTCTGAAAAATGTAGTTAATTTGTTCAGATTGACCTAAAGTTCCATGACTTTGTCCACAAAGAGGATTTGAACACACTAAATAAATTGTATTGATTTGCATAGAATTTTGTGAGGTTTATTAAACTTTTGTACTCTTAAAGTTTGGGTCAAAAATGACCGTTCATTAGAAATGAATGGGGGAGACAACAATTAGAGTAAAAACTGAGCTCAGGTACATCTTTTGTCAGATGGACATATGCACACACACGCATGCACCCACACACACACACACACACACACTCAACCACTGCGGGAACCTTTGCCCAGTAGAGTCTCTCTCCCTGGGAAACAACACCTGTTTCGACAGTTCTCACAGAAAATTGCAACATTATTTCAGTAACACTGAACTTTTCCCGTAGCTCAGATATATAATACTTTTTGAGGCTCTGCTCACAGTTCATTGTGTGGCAGCACCACGGCAGGTCGATATACCGTAAGTGAGGCTTTAGATTACATATTTGATGATCACCACACTGATGAGGAGGGGAGAGGCCAGGAAACTGACAGTGAGGATGGATTTGAGGAGGAAGTGTCAGAAGCTGAAGACGACACGGAATATGATCCAGACCAAGAAATAAGTGATGAGGAAGAATCCAGTGATGAGGAGGACGGCCATGCTGCGGCTGGCTGTCACATTCAAGTCAAAGAATGGGAACTTATCCTGGTCTTCATCCCCACCTGAGAATCAAGGTAGGCTTTCAGCTGAAAATGTCATCAGGATGACCCCAGGACCTACAAAATATGCTGTATCCCGGGTTGATGACATCAAATCATGCTTTGAACTGTTCCTGACTGAGTCCATTGGAACCATTGTGGTAAACATGACCAACTTGGAGGGGAAACGGATTTACAAAGGCAATTGGAAGTTGGTAACCCAGACAGACATCAATGCATACATGGGTCTTTTGATTTTGACTGGTGTGTACAGATCCAGAAACCAATCTACCAGCAGTTTATGGGATGCAGAGTCTGGTCGGACAATTTTTCAGGCCACCATGTCGCTCCACAAATTTCACATGTTGTCACAGCTGATTCGCTTTGACAACCGGGATAAAAAAATTTTAATGGTTTCAAAACAAATGTCCTTGGTAACTTTGACCCAAAGTACTCTGTAATTAACAGAATACCATGTGTCATCTGATTATTTCTTATAGTCAAAATAATCTGGAAATTACGTTTTTTCGATTTCATGTGTATAAGCTCAGATCAATGAGGCACACAGGCCTCTATGAACATATAGAAGTTCAAAACTTGTAACATTCACAAGAACTTAAGTTAATTAACAAGTAGTGATAATATGTATTATTACAGGTTTTTATGGTGAGTTTTAATGGAACGGTCATTTTTGACCAGGAACACAAAATTGTTGAGGGTTAGCAGAAACTACAACATACAGTATACAACATTCTCCACTTTAAAACATGAGTGGATTTATTGGCTTAAAGATGGCTCTAGATTAGTCATCAAATCAATTTCTTAGCTTTTGAATATCTGCAAATATGTGATCGAGACAACCACTTCCCTCTGAGATGAAAATTCTAAAATGTACCCAGAATTTTCTTATACTAGTAAAAAGGCATGCAAAAATACAGAAGCCAACATCTGTTTTAAAAAAATCATGTTCTACTTTCAACAACTTCCCTATAGCCCATATGTTATAAAGACAAATTTATGATTGGCTCTTCCTCACAGGCTCAAAAGGCAAAGTAGTGAACAGCTTCAAAATCAAATCAAAACTAAAGCTTGTTTCATGAAAAACCAAACTGCCATGGCTGCCACGTGTCAGCTATCCACTCTCTAAAGTTCATTTAGCAAACAACACCTGTATGTGGAAACCAGTGTCTGAATATTCTACATTTTTAAGAAATATCTGGAGTTAACACATCAGTGTGTGGCGATTTCTGTCATTATTCTTGATGATAATTTCAATATCAAGTAATGATTTCTCAATATTACTGCTGCTAAAATATTTTAGCCACAATATTGTATTGTTGTGCTTTGATACCATGACAGCCTCACTGTGAAACTAACACTATATGATCAATCTTGTGTTGTGTATGTGCATACCTGGAGGCTGCTGAGGCCATGAATACTGTTGCCAGTTGGAGAATGTAGGTAGAACGGATAGCAATGTTGATTGGAGGCAGAGGAGACAGGGTACAACCCTGAGAAAACAAACAAACAAACAAACACTCAAATATTGTCATGCTATGTTTTTTACATTATCAAATGAGAACAAGAAATGGACTGTTTAATAGTAACATGATGTGATTCTGAAGCACCAGTACCAGCTGTCTATCAAAGCCTAATACTGATTTTACCTTTTCAAATGTGTTGAGCCAAGTGTTAACTGAGCCGTGTGTGTTTGTGTGCAGAGGTGGAGGATGTGGTGAACAGTATCTTATTCCTGTTGAGCGATAAGAACAACATGACTAATGGAGTCACTCTGCCGGTGGACGGAGGCTTTCTGGCATGCTGACCAACATGAGCCATGCTGCAGTACTCTGCCTCTAGAACAACCTGTCTCATCACCTCACTGCCTCACACACACACACACACAGGTCAATAAACCACCACCAGACTTCCTGTGTTGTTTTTATGCTGGTATGAGTCAGTTTAAAATGTATCTCTGTTTATTTCAGTGATTCTACAGGGCTTAATATGTTTGCAGATTAGATTAGAAACAACCAAGTAATGATGCTATAGAGATTTATTTTAGGTTATATATTTAATTACAATTTATAATGGATGAGTCACCAGCTAAGGCGACTAACTGCCTTAGGTCTGTGTATTATTATTTTTGGATTGTAAGTGTGGGCCTTATATCAACCTGTTTGTTAAAGGTAAAGATCCTTTTTGTTTAACCAGAAACTGCTGTTACATCTTTCTGTTTTTACCTTGTGGAACATGAAAGCTGCTGGTCAGCCACTGTTTGACTGGTTAGTTGTTATTGTGTGACTTTCAGTGGTAAAAAAATACACTTCAGAGGATGAACTTTGAAAGGGACAACTGCCGTCTGGATTTTGTCGCAGTGCTGTTCTGTTGCTGCTGTTCTTGCTCAGTACTGCACCCATTCTAAAGACTTTAGTCTCTGTCATTCATCATCATTTACATCCAAAAACATGGGATGGCAAACTAAGGCCCAGATTCAACAATCTCAGAATTATCCATAACTGTTAAAACTAGTAAAACAAAGGTAGTCATTCTAATGGAGAGGAGGGAAAATTCCTGAATTAAATTTGGTTTAATTGAAGTTTGTCTCTAAAACATTTAATTCTAAAGACTGTTGTGATGAAGCAGCTATAAAACAAGCCAAACACAGTCAACTACCTGTAGAGACCTGTAGTTATCTGATCTGCTGATAGAAATCCCTCTAGGATTTTTGAGCTGCTGCTCGCTGCATGGTTTTTATTTCTGGCTCCATTCTGAGTGAATCCCAGAATCCCAGAAAAACTCAAAGCTGCCTGTCTGACCCCAGCAGTCAGGCCACAGTCAAAGTCACTGAGATCACGTTTCCATGTTTGATGTTTGATGTGAAGATGAGCTGAAGCTCCTGACCTGTATCTGTATGACTTTATGCATTGCACACTGCTGTTATTGCTCAGAACAACACTGCTGCAGTTCCCATGTTACAACAAGGCCCTCTGGTGGACTAACATGTTGTAATATACTCAATGCCATCCCTCCCCACTGTGAGCAGGTTCCATGCATCCAAAAGCCATTAAGTTTTATTTAGTATTTTTTTAGGGGCCAAAAAACACTAGAAACAAATCCTCCCTTAGTTCAGCTCAAACTCTGTACAGGTTCTGTATGGAAGAATCTGAAACAGTTGACATGTAGTAATTGCTTTGTAATGTGACATAAAAAAGAGCCATTCCCCAACTTTCTTTGTGTATCTTTGAGTCTACCCACATGCTTTGAAAGAGGTTGATCATTTTCCCACTTTATGAAGCTGAAGTTTAGAAATGGGAGATCTGTACTAAACACTATGACACTATGAAAGTACAACACCTTCAGATTTTCCAACATATGACACCAACTGGAAAGTAAAACCATGTGGTAAAACAGAAACCACAGAGACCAAGCTGAGACATTTCTTTTTGTTGTCACTTTGTATTTCAAACACATGTTTTTGAACAGTTTGATCATGACAAAAATCTTTGGAGAAAGCACATTAGTTCACTTGTAGTTTGAGACTGCAGTTGAGAATTTCTTAGCTGCAAAAGCAATTCAAGACCAATCTCAAAGATTCTTCCACGTCAGGTAAAGCTGCTTTCCGGGGCATTGGTTTCTACCTTTTATGTAGTGTTCACTCTTCATATCCTCCCTCCTCTCGGATCCTCCTCACCTCCTCTTTCAGCGTCTCTAAATGAAAACAGTTCAAAACTTTGGAGCATGAGGCAAAGAGACAGCTAAGGTTCATCGTTACATGAAAACTGATAAGATGAAATGTTTACCTTTTACATCAGAGGTTTACACTTCATGTTGTCTGAATAGTCAAATTAAAACTGAATAATGAACTAAATGAACTTAGAATCTGGTCGCAACTTGTAAGGATGGATATTTTGCTTTTTAAATGGGAGGGTTTATGTGTCAATGACCACTCCATCCTCTCTCCTCTCCTCTCCTTCTCCTCTCCTCTCCTCTCCTCTCTTCTCCCCTCTCCTCTCTCTCTCCCTCCTCTCCTCTCCTCTCCTCTCCTCTCCCTCTCCACCCTCTCTTCTCTTTCTTCTCCTCTCTTCTCCCTTCTCCTCTCCTCTCCTCTCCTCCCTCTCTCCTCTTCCTCTTCTCCTCTCCTCTCCTCTCTCTCTCCTCTCTTCCTCCTTCTCCTCTTCTCCTCTTTCATCATCTCTCTAAAAGAAAAACAGAGGACAAACAGGTTGTAGTTAAAAACTTTAGAAATGAGGTAAACAGAGGTATAATTCATCATTACATTAAATCATATGATAACATGAAATATTCACCTTTTATATGAGAGGGTTTTCATGTCATGTTGCCCTCCATCCTCCCCTCCTCTCCTCTCCACTTTCATCATCTCTCTAAAAGAAAAACAGAAGACAAACAGATTGAGCTAAAACTTTAGAAATCAGATAAACAGAATATAATTAATAGCTGTATGAAATACCTACCTTTTACTTCAGAAGGTCTCCTCCTCTCCTCCTCCTGGTTGTATGTTTCATCTTACCTTCATCCTCTTCTTTTCTCCTCCCTTATCTTCCTAAATTATTTCTTCCCTGTTACAATAATTTCTTCTCGAACCCAACTACACCTACTACTGCAGTTACTTTCTACAGCTGACCCTGCAGTCAGGCCTTGTCACTGCAGACTCCTGTCTCGATCTAGGGTGGGCGTGGGCAGACTATGTGAACCTCCTCGACATGGGTAACCGCCATCCTTTTCTTTCTCTGTCACAGAGGAGCTTCACGGAGGTCCGAAACACGTTGAGTTCACGCTATCCTCAGATCACACTCGCTCTGTGCAGACACCCTGCCTGAGTCATGGTGCAGCAACAAGAACACCATTCTCACACTGCACTGTCCCTCAATAAGTTACATTCAAACTAATTCAAAGCAAATCAACTCAATACAAAATCATTCAAAGAAATTTAAGGGTAATAAAATGAATAATGATGACGTCTTAACTGCTCATAATAAAGGAATTCAAAAACTGACTCACCTGGACACTTACCTTCAGGCCTAACGCTGCTGACGCGCCCCATGGAGTCGTATGGCTCCCTCCTCTCCATGTGATGGACCGCACGTTCTTCGCCCACAGCGGTTCAGGTCCGTTCCCAACATGGGTGGACTGGATGGGGTGGTCGAGGCGCACCTCCTGAGAAGAGCAGACTGGATTAGCTCAGGTGGTCAGAAGCTGTACCTCTGAGGCAGACTGGATGCGTCAGGTGTGGTCAGGGGCGCCTCAGAGAGGCTCAGGGTGGCTCAGGTTTGTCTGGGCGAGCACCCTGGTCAGAGGGCATAAAGTCAAAACAGAGAGAGAAGAAATACAGCCAGTGGGGTGAACTTGGAGTTGGTCTAGGCGAGGCTGGAGGAGGAGGAGGAGGAGGAGGAGGAGAGAGGAGAGAGGAGGAGAAGGAGAGGAGAGAGGGAGGAGAGGAGAGAGGAGAGAGAGAAGAGCCAGAGCAGGAGGCAGGAGGAGACAGAGAGGTGAGAGGTGGAGCGCTGCTGGAGGCTGCTGGGACCCTGTGGAGGACGACCTGAGGGATGATGGAGCTGCTGGGGACAGGAACAAGGAGCGCTGTCCAGGTGTCCTGCTCCATCTGAAGGTGGAGACATACACAACCTTTAGACCTCTAAACATACCATCAACTGTTACCATAGTAACTCACACATCATTGAAATAAAAGTACCACAATGCAATAAAACTATAAAATAAAATAGAATAAAAGACACATTAAATCATACTAACACAAAAGTAAATATTATTATTTTTCGTAATAATCCAATGATTGCTCAGTATATGATGTCAGGAAAAAGCAGTAAATATTCACCGTGAGGAAGCTATGGAAATGGTGCATTTGGCACTTTTACCAAAAAAATTATTTGAATGACAATCAATCAATGAAAAATTGCTGCCAATTAATTTTCTGACAATCCAATAATTAACTAATCAATGAATAACCTTAGCTTTAAACAGCTGGTTGGTTTCTGGGTGGCTGGGGGAATAACTAAATAGCATGTACTGTGATGTTCTTACCGTGATCTGGCCACGATCTGTTGAGCGCGCTCCCAGAGGCTCAGTGGGCGGCTGAGGGTCCCTCCTCAGGATGATCTTTGTGGGATGTTCTGATGCCACAAGTGTCCAGAATGAGGAGCTAGGAGAGGATGAGGAGCTAGGAGAGGAGAGAGAAGAGAAAGAAGAGCCAGAGCAGGAGGCAGGACGAGAGATGAGAGGTGGGCTGCTGGGGCTGCTGGGACCCTATGGAGATGACCTAACAGGGGATGATGGAGCTGCTGGGACAGGAACAAGGCGCTGTCAGGTGTCCTGCTCCATCTGAAGGTGGAGACATACACAACCTTTAGACCTCTAAACATACCATCAGCTGTTACCATAGTAACTCACACATCATTGAAATAAAAGTACCACAATGCAATAAAACTATAAAATAAAAGACATGCATTAAATCATACTTAACACAAAATGCATTATTACTTCTTCAATAATCAGCTGATTGCTCAGTGTATATGATGTCAGGAAGAAAAAACTAGTAAATATTCACACGTGAGAAGAGCTGCTAGAAGTGAAATTTTTGGCACTTTTACCAAAAAAATTTTTATAGATAATCAATCAATGATCAAAATTGCTGCCAATTAATTTTCTAACAATCAATAATTAACTAATCAATAGACTAACCTTAGCTCTAAACATCTAGTTTAGTTTCTGGGTGGCTGGGAATAACTAAATACCATAGCACTGTGATATTCTTACCGTGATCTGATCTGTTATTTAACAGAGGCTCAGTGAGCGTGAGGTCCCTCATAGGATCTTCTGGGAGGTTCAGTACTTCCACCACAAAATTGAATGGCCTGAGAAGGAGGAGAGAGAGAGGAGAGGAGGGGCAGGAGGAACAGAGGTGAAGGTGGAGGCGCTGCACAGAGCTGCAGGAGCCTGGAGGGGCAGGCTGAGGGATGATGGAGAACTGGGGACAGGCCAAGGGCGCTGTCCAGGTGTCCTACTCCATCTGAAGGTGGAGACATACCACAACCTTTGAACTCTAGCTTCATCAGCTGCCTGCTATGCTCACACATGTTAAAATAAAAGTACCACAATGCAATAAACGCAAAATAAAGTGAATAAAGACGCCATCAAATCATACTAACACAAAATATGATTATTCTTTCCTTAATAATCAAGCTGATTGCTCAGTGTATATGATGTCAGAAATTAATAAAACAAACAAACAAACCAGCAAAACCAACAACAAAAAACTAGCAAATATTGGCTTTTGAGAAGTTATTGTCAGTCAGTTATCAAAACTACTGCCAATTCATTTTCTGACAATCCACTAATCGATCAATCAGTTATTAAATAAATGTAAACGGTTCATCAAGTCGGTGCATATCAACATCTCTCTGTTAACAGTGTGTATTGGTTTGGGACATGGTGACATAAAACTGAATAATATCTGTGTGCGTTCTGTGTAAAATACATCAAAAATATATAAGAATTAAAAACTATTGTCACTACATGTATTACTTATGGCGTACGTTAGAAGATATGCAAACGTTATTTTTCCCGTAGGCTACCTCTTAGCATTATATAGTTCAGTAGTTGAAGGAGACCGTAAAACAACCAAAATTGACTTTTGTGCAAACTTTCGTGGCTGGTCAAAGTCAGTCCATTTGATGAGTTGAAATGTGCCAATAATGGCATTCAATGTCAACATAGGTTTGTTTTAATCCCTTTTTTCCGAGCTCCTCGTAGGTAACTGGTAGCTGTCAGGTAGGTGTGGGTCAAGTCAGGAGTCCTTGTTGATCTCTTTCCTCGGAGATCCTGTCTTTCTCCAAATGTCGTCTTTTCAAAAAATCCATTACAAGCCGAAAGCCAAAGTTTTCCTGACTGTCTGGGTTTGTTTGCTCTTTGGAAAGGTTGATTCTGGTGATGCACCTAATAAAAACCACTTAGCAACCATAGGAACCTTCAGAGTCCGTTTGCAGCTGCAGGCGCTCTGACCATTTTGCGTCACCACAGGAGGTTTCATCCAATCAACATAAGGCGCATCGGGCAGAAAAACCTGGCTCAGGCTCTGTATTTACGCTATAAGAACACATTGGCTATCTCCACTGTCTGCTCCTTGTAGGTGTAGCGTATCTAAACTTTATTTATGGTTGAAATCTGCACAAATCACTCCAATTTAAGTGTTTATAAAAGTGATGGCTGCCAAAAACTGATTTCAATCATGGGGCCTCTAACGCAGCTTCATCAACTTCGCCGATCCCTTGTGCCTTGGTATAACTACAGCTACCAAAAGCATAAAGTTAACCAGCCATATCGCGGAAATACGTCAAACTTTATGACCGGAGCAACAGCAAAGATGTGTTATTGTCAAATATAAAAAAAATTTAAAATCTAATCACAACTCTGGCCAAAGTTTACAGTCTCACAACAGTTATAGGACAATATTTATACAATTTCTCGATATTATTTCTATTTGGAAACTACACTATAAGTAAAATGAATTATGGATGCTGTATGACTGTATTATTTCACCTGCTCTATGCTTTAGACTGTAACCAATCCAGTCTTTTTTACTAGTTTAAATATGATACAGACATACAACACATAAAATGTACATTTCCCCCGGCCAATTAAAAAATGTACTGGTCCTTCTAAAGGTATTTCAACAGGTAAAAAGGACTGGGTCAGGTGTAATCTGTCACATATGATGCTGATGAATGAAACCAAGCCATTTTGATGCTGGTTGTATGACCTATGATCACCTTTTGTCTCTTTGCAGTGCACTGGTGCCCCAGAGTACTGCTACACCAAATTCCTGAAGATGTCTCGTCTGATAGTCTAGATACAGTATATTCCCAGTGATCATGTGGTTACAATGCTTTTCACCTTACCCAAAAAATATATGTAGAGGTACTATTGGTCACTCAATTCTGACCACTGTCACATGCTTTTACCTAATTGATATATGTTTCTTGTCCTTTCCTCCACTTGACTCAGGCTTGATTGAAACTGGATTTGGAAGTTTGTGCCTTAGTCTGCATCTCTAGCTATTAGGCACTACACTACACAACACTAACCTACACCCAGCTCCAAACCATGTGAGATGAACTAAGACATCTGTCAGAACTGAAGCATCACTACTTTAAAATGAACAGTATTAATGCACATGAAACATCAAACAGGGCATCAGCTTGTGATGTTTGAACTCTCTCCAGTCCATACAAACATCAAATGTAAATCACAACAGATCCAGAGGATGCATGTGTGATTCATCAGTCCACATGAATACTTCCTGAATGGGCGCAGCAGAGGTGGAGTAAAGGCACTGTGTACAGCCCATTAGAACTTCTGCCTACAAATTTCAAATATTCATAAAGTTTAACATGACAATGAAATAAAAATGCTGGCATCAGAGCCAATGTTTTCTTTTACAATAACCAAAATGTTCGAACAGTGGAATTCTGCGACAACCTTGGGAGGACTGTGTATTGCATCACCCACATGTGCATACGTGTCCTCGTGTGTGCGTGAGAAAACAATATGGGGACCCACTCATTGGATACACAGCTCTAAAATGCTACTAAGGACCTAAAACTCAACATGGTTTCACAGGTGGTCTGACCGACCAGTAGTGTTGCAGGTGTTGCCACCGTCCCACCTGCTTAAGGTGTCAACAGTGTTGGCTGATGCACATGGCCAAAAAAGAAGCACTGACACGGTCAGGAGAACAGTGTTTATTTTAGATTAAAGGACATTTTGGACCAACATTTAACATTACCTACATACACAAGTGACTCCCATCACTTGTTAGATCAGTCAACACAAACCATCTGTTAATACGTTTTTCATTAAAATTAATGCAAACTTGTAATTACACTGGCTTAAAAATCCAATATGTAATTGTACATCAGAGCAGGATATACTTGCTTATGTGTGATTGCACTTGCGTATGATCAAAAATGACTCCTGTGCAAAGTGCTCTCATTTCAGGAATCAGCTTCAGCTTCAGCCTATAAACTAGTTGAAATACCATCAGCACATCATCATCAAGTGGGACCCTTACTTACACCAAATTCATTTCTTGGACTGGCTCTGTTCAGGATTCTTGGAATATTAGTCCGATTCAACAAACCAGCTCGCGTTTCCTCCCTGTGATAAAACCACTGTAATCAAGGAATTACATCGTTAATGGGCATTTATAAAAGTACTGTGGTGGATCACGCTGATGCCTGCTTGTCAGCAGACTACTGCACACTATTCTTCCTATAGTTTCTCTCATTGCCATCCAACCTGCAATCACTGACAGCCTGCTATTTTTTGATTCCAGCTGGGAACCTACTTTTTGTTAGGTGCATGGGATGGAACCCATTCCATGTTGGTGGAAAAGGGCTGTGTGTGTTTAATGTTAGGTTATCACCTGGCCTGTTGTCAGTAACAAAGGAATTACAACAAAAACTAACATAAGGAAAGGTGGTGGCTGCCATGACAACTTTGAAGAGATTTTGTTTGAGATATGTACAAAGGTGGGTTGTGACAGGAAAATGAAAGGACTGTTTTGTGAGGCCAGTTCTGTAAACTCCCTGACGTTGATTTCTAAAGCCATGACTACATGTGATTTAGTTAACTTGGGCAGTAGATAGTTAATGCTGCATACTCGGCTGATCTTTTTAGTTCAAGAGGTGTAGATTATACACCGATCCTTCACTATTTATTATGACCTGGTGGATAGAGTGAATAACATTGATCATCCCTCATTCCATAACACAATGTTCTGCTGGGGAACCTTTAGTCTGACATTCATTTGGAACTGGCTGCCCGATCTTTTGGCATTCAGAACATTTTCTGAGCAGTTTGTGGTCTGGTGGGAACATCATCACCTGCTGGGGGCCCCTGACATTTAGGAGTGTTATTTGCCATTGGAGGGTGTGTGATTGGTTTTCATTACAATATTATTTAGGTGGGTGGTACGCGACAAAGTATCCAAATGAATGTAGTTGAAGGTTCCTCAGCAGAACATTAAGTTGCCAACGAGATGATCGATCTATTCCTGGCCCAAAATGCCAGTGGTGTAATATTACGACACAGTAAATTTATAATCAACAACTCAAACATGGTTTTCAGATGAAATACACTGTGCAAAGCCGTCTAGCTTAGAAGAACGAAGGAATTGAGGAAAGGCCCCGCAGCCTGAACTCCTCCCTCATCCAACACACAGAAGGCCGCTGAGGCAGGCTTTGGGTAAAACAGGCCGAGGACTGCACATGCCTGTAGAGATCTCCCGGCCTGCTGGAGAGTGGGGCACTTTGCGCTACAGTCTGCTTCCTGTCATGCCCTAAGTCTTCATCCAGTGGTGACAGGAGGGCAGCCTGAGGGTGAAGAGAAAGTAGAGTTATGAGTCAGAACTTCAAAAAGTAGACAGAGAAGATGCCAAAGAGGTCTGTATGTAGTTTGAAACACTGCAGCCCGATGCACCAGTTAAAACTAAAAACACATATGGTGTTGTTCAAATTTACATTTTCACAGGTGATAAATTCAAAGGCTAAGTTTATATTTGATATGTTTCTTATCCATCAAATAAATGAAACTACCAGAGCCAACAATATGTTAGTCTGTCCTTTATTTAGGACTATTTTCAGCAGAGTATTAATACACACGTGGTGCTCTTTTGCAGCCTTGCAGTGTTTTTAGAAGCAAGGCAGTGTATGTACATTCTAGAAAGTTTTTTTCAGTGCAGTGGAATGTTGAGGTAAGCTCTCCAATGCTAAAGAGGAAATAAGCAACGTAAAATCTTATTTCTCGTTTCTATGGAGTTTTTGCTGTAATTGAAGGAACTAAGAAAGGTTTGGCTACCTGTATGTGTCCAGTGACACAAGCTGAGGTGTGCTTATAAACTGTGGAACATGAAATAACCAGGGTGTGAGGCTTCTGTGCAAGCTATGGAGAGAGTCCTCTGCAGTATCCAACAGGGGAGCAAAGAGTACACTGGGTTGGGCAAAATACCATCCTATTCAAGCTAAAAATATTTACAAAGTATTGTATGATGTAAGGATGTATCTTAAAGAACTCAATTAACTGCATCAATATACTGTAGCATGGGGTAATCGTTATCTGCAACTAAGAAGAGCAGATGTAGGTAGATTCTACCTTTAAATTATGAGTATAAAAGGCCTGTAAAAATATTCTGATGTAATTTGAAGAAATCAGATGAATGTAGACAGTTAGTGTTTTTTAAGTATCTTCAGCAAAGGGATTTCATTTCACTAAACTAAAATAATCAAATCAAATGATGATCTAATTCACAGAGAAAAAATAAAATCTCTTTCAGACAAGCACGCCAAGGCACAATGAAGCTGTTAAGGCAGCACAGGGTGGCCCAACACCTCATAAAGACACTTTATGTAGATTTTTCCTTGGATTTGTCACCTGTCTGTAGATCAGACCTGGTAATGTTCCCATATCAAACGTAACATGGCACAAGTCTAAACTGAACACCATCGGATTATCGCAAAGGCTGCAGCAGCACAAATATGTTTAATCATCAGGAAAAGCTGTACTCACCCGTACGGCACTGAATGCACAGAGATTAATACCACAGCTTCTCACTAACCAGGTGGTCTGGAAGCATTTAACGTACAATATAGTACTGCTTCCAGTTTAATGCAAAACAGGACTAACCACCTGGAAACATGCTCATAACTGACAGAGAATGATATCTAGCAACATCTCACTCATGTAGAAATGAGACCTTTTCCTAAAAGCTAGATTATTCCTTGAATTGGTACGATCTTAGACTCTATCATGACAACAAAGTTCTTGTTCAGTTGCTTTTGATGGATGTTTTAACACTGGTGAACTGGATTCTTTGGGGTTTTGTTGAAAATTGTTTCTTTATGTTGAAATAAAGTATCACAAAAGGTGTAACGATGACACAAAATGTTCCAACAGTCCCTCAACATGGCAAACTGTGGTCCTGGAGGCACCTACTATAGAGTTACTTCACAGAAGTGGTTTGAGTACTTTGTGAGTGTTTACAGTGTCTGCCTGTGGACACATTTTAGTCGATTTTTTAAAACTGGGCCTATTAAGCAAATATATTCACATTGTATTTACATCCAGCAAACACAGAGCAACAGAGACATTTGTTTGGAGTAGTTTTTGTGTTCCCCTGTTGTCTCCCCTAACTCCAGAGAGAAATATTTGGATCTTTAGCTATCACAGTTTTTGTGTACAGTGGGATTTAACACACAGCTGTTTCACTGAAAGCAGTTGCCTGCTGTTGCTAAAAATGAGGTGGAGTTTACAAGCAGTCAAAACAAGGTTAAAGACACTAAAATGTTCTGTAAAGCTGAGTGTAACTGCAGAGTTGGGGACAGTTCTCCATGGGTTCATCACCCTTTAAATCACATTAGTCATTTTCTCATTAATATTCAAGCATTGATGATTGAAGATTTAAGAGATCTTACTCTTAACTAAACTACCCATTTAAATAACAGGCACATGCAACTAAGACTGTAGACCTCACAGACACCCTACACTCTGAAGGAGCACATAATACACAACAATACAGAGTGTAAACCAGATGTGTCACTAATAAATTCATATAGTTCATTCATATGGTTCCTTGTAGTGCATACAGCCTTCTGGAGCCCATTTATATATACACTAACTGATGTATTTCTGTGTGTGTGTATGTGTCTGTAATTGGATTACTGATGAAGAACAATTCTGAGACACAGGGGTATACTGAATAGTTAGGAGGAAAGTCTCATTGCTCAACTGAGTTTACCCCTCATCACTGGTGAAGATCAAGCCAGCTGAAGCATAGGCAACAGGGAAAGAGACAACTACAAAACACGGTCCAATGGAGGAAATGTAGCAAAAGCATGTTGTGTTTCAAGGGCTCTAGGAACTGCTTCGGCTTTCCACACACACATATACTATGGCGAGTTCCCACTAGAAACATTGGAGTGGAAGCATCACTACTCTGGTCAGGAGAACACCTCCCTTTGACGACTGTCTTCAAATCTACTAAAATAAAGGAGGTTATTAATACCTATATTTAGCTTTAACTTGGATATATTGTGCCAGAGTTGCTCTCATATAATTTCATAAACATTAGTTGTCTTGATGTTTAGCAGTAGTGACCAAAGGCCAAATTACTGGTGAGAATGCAGTATTATGGTCTTTTGTTATATTGCCTCAGAATTAAAAGTGTTAAAGAATAATATTTGGGAGATACTTTTTCACATTTACGAGACAGTCTAAGGAATTCTGAACTTTGGCTGACATTATGATAATTATTTAACACGTGTGAAACATAAATGAACAGGAGGTGTTGTGGAAGTGATGAGTGGAAGAGAGAGGTTCCATGTTCTCAATTAACAACCTACAGAGGTTTGTGACATCATTTGTTGCTGCATGTATTGCATGTGTAATATAATCATAGGCAAATGGTATATTACAGATGATACTGTAAAGAGTAGTGTATGCGTGTGTTTAATTGTACTTCTTGGTGACAACTTCAAATACTGAGTTAAGTTGTTCTAGAAGCTTATAAAATCAAATGACCTAGTAGAAAAACATACTGTAAATTACAATATCTAATATTTTCCTCATGGTAAGATTACACTAAGCTATATGTGTAATGAGATACCCACTGGTGAATAACATCATAGGAAGCAAGAGAAACGTTACCCTCTGGCGTTGACAAACAGCCTGTGGATGATGCTGCCAGCCCGGCCTAGCCAGCTCGATCACTACCACCTCTGGTTCTTCCAACAGGGCTCACAGACCTGGAGAAACCAAATGACATAGATGATTCAGCGCTGGCATAGGTAGGTCAGTGGAATGTCTGGTCACAGTGGGCGAGTTAGCTGGTGACAGTAGAGGCCCTGGCACCAATAGACTGGTCCAGCTTTCAGGTACCCATCATTAATCATTAATCCTAGCACACAGGTCGGTGCAACTGATCTGTGCACATAGACATAGCTGTAGTTCATTCATGAGTCAGTAGTCCTGCATGGCTATCCTAGCATGGTGGATTCATTCCACAGCTGTGCAGCTCAGCTGGCCCAGAAAAGATCCAATAATTTTTCCACACGAGGTAGAGCCTATGCTAGTTCCCCTCCACCACCCACCCTCCTCCTCCTTTTCCAGCCAAACTACAGTATATAACCATTTGCTATAAATGGTCAGTTCCTCTGTAAAATGCTGCTCAGATAAAACTATGTGAGGACACCGCCCTCTGGGTCACCTGTGTCCTCTCCCTTGTCACCCTCAATGTAAGGCAAACTTGGCCTTGAGGCGGGCGACTTGGGTGATACTTGGTTTCCTGTGCATCAACTGGTTGAAATCCTACAGAAAGGTCACACACAAATACTGTCAGAACAAGAACTGAAGGAACTTCACAGAAGTATACTTCAACTTCATTATAATAAATCTATCGAGTAAGAGAAAGGAAGTCTGTATGTAAGATTATTAGGGTCTGAGCTTAACCAGTCTGGTCTTTTTCTTCTCCATGAAAATAAATCCGCATTTTAGGGCTTAAAGTGCCAGAAAGCATGATAACTGGACAACAGATGTGGTGAAAATGGCTTCATGGGTCTTGCACATGGGGTGTGGCTAAATGGTGTGGACTGCTTATATAGCACTTTTCTGGTATACCATAAAGCATACACACACATTCTGCTTACAGCACTTGTTCTATATACAAAGTGCTCTGTAACACATTCACATTCACACCAATGAAACACACACACATCAGGGGCAAATCACGGTTCAGGTATCTTTCCAAGGATAGCAGGCATGCGGACTGGAGGGCGGGGATTCGAACCGCGACCTTCGATTGGTGGTGTGGTGAACCTCTATCTTCTGAGCCTGGCCGCCCGATAGCCTCAAAAGGGCCCTTGGATAATTTGAGCGAAGGCGCACCCCCATGGTGAAGTTTCACCACATGTGCAAAATTTGGGCGCACATAAAATCCCACGAGCTAAAAGCCTCATACCCCAAAGGCCCAACAGGAGGCCATGCTCTGAATTTGCATGCAATTTTGGTGCAGTTGTACTTCAATTAATTGCTTTACCGCCATTCTTTTCTCCCTCAGTATGTGGAGCTTCTACCTCCCCCTGGTCACTCAGGCACTCAAAAAACTCCTCCTCACTGTCACTCCAAGAGTCCCACGATTTCCCTGGAGACACCTCCCTCGCCGAAGTCGATGCAGTTGTTGTTCCTGTTGCAGACTCTGGTGAGGGACAGCTGTTCTGGCCGGAGCCAGACGTCTTGTGCTCTGTCTCTCTGCTTCCCTCCAGCACCTTGCGAGCTTCATCTCTGGCCCTCTTCCTCTCAATGCAGCAGTTCAGCATCTGTGCAGGAACATAAGCCCTTTTCAGCCATGGAATAATTAACATTGTTGTCTTCATCTCTGTTAAAATGATGGCTTGTGGTCATTCAGACAATGTTCCTTCAAGCTTTATTCAGACAAGACACGACCATTATTAAGCAGGGATGGTGCCGCTGCTAAAAAACAGCAGTGAGTTAAAAGGTTCAGTCGTATGTAGAGACAGTGCACAGGTTTCATTACAGCTGGATTTTCAAACTTATTTGAAATTTTCTCATCAGTTGCAGCATGGAAATTGTCCTTTGTATTTTGTAACGTTTATAAGTGCACACATTTATGTAAAACACTTTGCTGGATATCCATCATTCACCCATTCAGTTGACATGGATGAAAGTCCTGTGCCATGATATGACAAACTAAATGAAACCTTCTCTCAACAAATTAACTACATTTGTGCTTTTCATAGTGAAAATCTGTTCAATTCCAGAGAAATAGTGTGACAGAAATGTCATTTACATGTGTGTGTAAGCCACACCAGTGACAAGCTGTTAATGACTAAATGACTGAATGTCCATCACTTGTGTATAGCCAGCTCCAGCTGAGGTTGCCATGGGGATGGTATCAGCAGTTTAACACACACTCTGTTGGTGAGGTCACCCACTTTAGCCTCTGAACATTCTGTCCATTCATTTCTACGGGGAAAACTACAAACAAAACACTGAAGGTTTGGAAATTATTAGACATCTA
Source organism: Lates japonicus (assembly GCA_033238685.1). NCBI lineage: Eukaryota > Metazoa > Chordata > Actinopteri > Centropomidae > Lates > Lates japonicus. The sequence continues at coordinate 18,334 of BRZM01000486.1, read as the reverse complement.
AATTAGGATACTTATAAAGTAATGCCTGTTATCTCCTGATTGAACTGCACGCTTTGATGTTGGAGTTTCTACAATCAACGATGCAGGTCTAGGTATAGTCAACAGTAAGGAAGAAACACACTACGTAACTCTAACTGCTTTCTAAACTAACTGTGAACATCATGTGTGTACTGACAGGAGGCTGAGATCTTGCCTAGGGTGACACCTGCTTTAGAGCTGGCACTGGGCTCTGCCTGCTTTATTTCTCTGTCATTATGAATATATACACTCATTGTTCCAAACTCAATATATCCAGTCACTGGAAAAGAATTGCCTGTTTATTCTCCTTCTGTCATGTTTCCCCATTGAGAACAGCCACAACCACCGATTTATTTGTCCTGTACATTTCTGAATCACTTCATGGTTCAAACACACATTACCAGGTTACCTGGAGCTTCTGATGCAAAAGACAACAGCGAAGATCAGGAGGTCCACTGGCCAGTCTGCAGATGAAGGGGCATAAGGTGAAGATAAGATGAATATGCGTGAACATGATTGTATTAGTAGCAACTACACAAACTACTTGTTGAACTGCTTCAACTAGTGCTTCAAATAATGCAAAATGACAGTGTTCTCCAAGTTGGATTGGTTGTAATTTTGTCCTTTGACATGCAGATTTCAAAATGCTAAACCAAAGGTACGGTGCTATGCCTCTAGCCCTTTAGCCAAGAGCAGTCCAGGTGTGTGTTGTACCCACCCATAAATGAGGTAGTTGTTTTCCCAGCGGTAGCGCAACTCTAGGACAAACTCCTGCCAGAGGTGGGCGACGGCCCGCAGCCCACCATGATTGTAGTTTACCAAACACACACACAGTGCCAGCCGATAGGTCAGACTGTCAATGGGTGCTGACTTTAGCTGGAGGAAAAGGTTCTGGATGCATGGATAGAAAGGAGGGAGAATGATGAACATGCTGATGATGTACAGTATAGTCTATGGAAATGTTGAACAGAACAGGACTCAAATTTATATACTGTATGTAATGGACTTTATGTTGACTGAAAGTGTACATGGGGAATTTGTGCTGAAGACCTAGCAACAGCTATTTCCCGTGGTGTGTTGTTACTGCCATTTAAGTGTTTTGGTGAAATGTTGTCCTGTGTCTGCAGTTTCTAATTCTACATGTGTTATTTTTTAATGCTTCTGCACTGTCTGAACATGTATACTCTGTGTACCTTTTCTTATTCAAAACATGCAGCTGGATTCTAAACAAGACCCTGACTTGACTGAAACCTAGATGTCACCTGGAGGCATCCACATCAAACTGCCACAGTGTTTGGTGGTAGACTTACATAGTCAGAGTTTTTATCTTGCTCAGCTTTCCCACCAGAGTTTGCCTGTGCAGTTCTATTCTTGCTGCTCTCTGATGACTTCTCCACAGCAGCATCTGAGGAAGAGATACTGAGACACACAAGAAGAAAAGCACAAATAAAACCTCAACTATAAAGTGCAGTTCACTTACACATTTACATAAAACTAATTCATCAGTAATATATCTCTTGCCGTCATTCGCCTGAATATTAATCTAACCAAGCCTTACCCTGCCTTTGTACTAAACAGACATTTAGCATAGATGTTTCCAGTTTATCCAACTAGAATTCCAACACCAGTCAACCTGCCACCAGGCTTTTATCTTAACCCCTACTGTGTTCAGCTGCTGTTTTAAATTGACATCTAACACACAGATCATCACTCCACTGTATCCAGTCTGACTTCTGTTTGTTGTACTACAAAAAATGCACAAAAATACCAATGACAATTCTTATTTTTAATATAAAGAAGGACAATTCACCAAGGCATTCAAGTTTTGAGATGCTATGCTGCAGCCATTTCTGTCCAGCATGAAGTTTGCTGTAATGAGCTGAAAAAGGATCATGGTTTGAAATATGCTGGTCTGTGCTTGTTTAAATCCTTACAGTTTAGAGACAGAGGGGAAAACAAAGCAGTGTACTTGTGTGAAACTTAATCTGTAATTTCTTTCATTTTAAACTCATTTTGCACATTGGACTTTGTTTATTCTCTGATTTATTTTTCAGGCACTTCTTACTTTTGTTTCTCTTGACAAAGAATGTTTCCACCTGTTGTTTCCAGAGTCATATTTGTTTTCTGTAGAAATAAAACCTCTATAAAACAGTCAGTACAAACAACCCTTACCAGAAGAACAGAGTTGAGTACATCAGTGTTAAGTGGTGACTCATCAATGCGTCTGTGTCGTCGGATGTGCTTCCGTGCGCTGTGCATCATGTTAGAGACAGATAGTTTGGAGATCGGCACCGTTGCTGCTGGCTCTGTCAGCTTGGATAGAGCAGAGCTGATGTCACTGTTTTCTACAGGGGGGAAAAACAGCAGTTATTTACAATCACAGTAGGTAATTACTATCTAATATTTTACACTGGGTAAATTATTTATTTGTATATTGCATCTCTAAGGCAACAACAGTATTTAGAGTTGTGGAGATGCGTAATAGGAGGCTCTGTGCAAACATTTCACAAACACCAGTAAAAGAGGTAGTACGCTCCATGTGTTAGAAGCTATATCATCCACACCAGTGGTAGTACAGTCAGTAACCTGACCTTTGCTCTCATCCTCAGCCAGTCTTCTTCCCAGAATCTCTTCTGTAGACTCCTTCTTACAGCAGAGCTTAAAGAACTCCATCAGTAAATCACCTGCATGAGAAGGAAAAAACGGGTCAGATCCTACACACTGACTACACTGCCCCACACAGCTGTGGAGGACACTCAAAGAAAATGGCTGAATTCATATTTTATCTTGCTAAAGGTACAGTTTCCACAGATGCACACAAAAAACATACAACTGTTTTAGGGTAATATGCATCTCATTAGGCAGTAACATTTCACTTGTTATGCTTTTCTGCAAAGAAATGTCAAACAACAGCTAAATGAGGCTCCATATTGTCACGCTAAAGAGCTGAGCCTCAACCTCAAGAAAGAGGAGTCTGTAAGAGGGCAGACAACAAAGGAAACAGACGTGAAGAAAGTTAAATGGGAAGGAAGGAGATAGAAAACATGACAGATGGTATGTTGCTGAGAGTAAATGGACTGTACTTATATAGCGCTTTTCTAGTCTTTTCGACCACTCAAAGCGCTTCACGCTACAGATCACATTCACCCCATTCACACACATTATCTACAGCATGTATATACAAAGTGCTTTTTTCTATGTATTCACACACATTCACACACCGGAGGCAATTTAGTTCCGTATCTTGCCCAAGGATACTAAGTATGCAGACTGGAGGAGCTGGAATCAAACCACCGCCTTTTTGATGGTGGGCGATCACCACCTTTGTTTCATTGAAAGCCACGAGAGTAAACAGGTGAAACTATCATCTCATTACCTTATTTTTTCACTTTTCATAGGTGCAGACACTGAGTTTAGAACTACGTACTGGACACCAAGGGATTTATCTTACCCAGCAAACACTGAGGGTTTTCAGCTGTCCTGACTCGAACTGACCAGTGAGGAGCCTGGAGGGGATCGAGGTCACTGCCGAGTCACACGCAGAGAGCAAATATGGTTAAATCACACAGCCTGTTGCTGGTTCACATTTCTGTCAAGATTAATAAAGCCCCTACAACAAAACAGTCCAACTGAAATCACAAATATGAACATTTGTTGTTTAATTGTTGAAACAAACAAACAAAAAAAACAAGGATGGAAATGTCATGTGCTAAAGCGGACTGGCTAATTAGCTGTTTAGCAAACTGACATCAGAAGTGCAGTTTTTCTACAGGGGATGTTGATTACTCATTCAGAAAATCAAGGCCTAACATCCCATGTGTCCTTGTGGGTAAGTCCCTGAAGTGTCAAATGTAGATAGATTCTAATCACATCACTTCATAAACCAGAAAACAATGGCTATGACTAGTAGCACAGTCAGGGGGCGAGGTCATGAAAACAAAACAGAAAATCTCAGTTTTGGATATTTTGGGAATGTGCCGTATGTTTCACAAAACATGTCTGTATATTGCAGCAGTACAAGATGTAATTGAATAAATGTCATTTTAGTTGGACTTTATTTTTGGTTGAAGGTTTGCTCCAATAATTTCTTTGCTCCTAATAATTAAGTACACATAAAAAATGTTTTGAGAAAACATCAGGTCAGACCTAATGGCATTATGGTCATCATATACTGCTGTAGTGTTCATTAACCTTGCAAACTGAGACCAATAATGAGTCGCTCGACATTTTCTTAGATATTTATCTAGTAAACAATATGAAATGCATGTTGTTGCAGTGGGAGTTTGAGACAGTCTAGACAGAGAATCCAGGACACTCTCACCTGTAGACTTCATTATCCACAACGATGCCCTCTGTCAGGTGAGGCCAAGTGGTTGCAAGATGAAGTTCACTGCAACAGCAAACAAAAGATGCAAAATACATAACTGAGTTAAAAGATTTATTGTTTAACAGTGCATTTGTAATAGGTTCATAAAATGTGATCCACTTTTCATTTAAGTTCCAGTAATGAACAAACTAATAAACACAAATAATTGCATTGTTCTTCCATACTGAATACGCTATTCATTCAAATATCAGTTTGGTTGGAAAGTCTGTGAACCTCTAAGGACTTCAAAAATTAGAATCAGATATTAGCAAACCTGGAGTCCAGTCAGTGAAATAAGTTTAGGAGGTGTGGGTTAGAGCTACTCTGACTTGAACACTCAAACATCTTGAGTTCGCTGTTCACAAGACACATCTGCTGACGTGAACCATGCCTTGCAAAAAAGAGATTTCAGAAGACCTACGATCAAAAACTGCTGATGTGCGTAAAGCTGGAAAGGCTTACAGTGTAAACGTAAACTTAAAATATTCAGTCCACAGTCAGACTAATTGTCTAGAAATGTAAGATAATTTAGCACAGTGAAGTATGGTGGAGGGAGCATCATCATTTGGGGCTTTGCTGCCTCTGACCCTGGACAGTTTGCCATCATCATCAAAAAAAAAAAAGAAAAGAAAAAAGAAAACAAAGAAGAAGAAAAAGAAGAAGTTTACCAAGATAAATTACAGGATAATGTCAGGTTAACTGTCCACTAGCTGAAGCTCAGGAGAAGTTGGCTGATACAACAGGACAATGAGCTGTGTATAAACTAGGTCCCAACTTTGCAGTCACAATGAACGTGGCGTTGATTTTCTATCACTCAAGATAATTAACTCTGAAAAGACCTCACATGCACGGGTTCGCTTGTGCATAATATGAGGTGAAGGATGTATGAATGGAATTAGGACTCGCCCTTTCCTTTCAAATATGTGATCTGGGACCAACCACTTCCTCTGGATCAAATTACAAAATGTACCCAGAATTTTTCTTATGCTAGTAAAAAGGCACAAAATACAGAAATGACATCTACCTATCTCTATTTAATTTTTTTTTACATTTTTCACACTTCCTATGGCCATATGTTATAAAAGACAAATTTACCTGATTGGCTCCTCAGTATTTGTTGCTTGAATAAGATTTCTTTTTGGCTCTATATGATTCATTAGAAGAATACTTTTCCTTCTCTTTTCTTTTTTGGTTTTCTTTTCTTTTTGGTGCTTTCCCTGAGATCATTAGTCTCCTCTGCTCAGGTATCCTAGCCCGGAGACTCAAGGAGGCCTGTCCTGTACACACCCGACAGAGGGGATTCATCAAATCCCCTGGGTGCTCTGAGAACCTCTTGTTGATGGACAGATTGCTGCGTATTGCTAAGGAGGAGATCAGGCCGCTGGCGGTGGTTTTTGTCGACTTTGCCAAAGCTTTTGACTCAGTCTCCCACAAACATATTGCAGAGGTGCTAACAAGGAAAGGCATCGATGAGTGATGCCTATGATGACTGCACCACAGTGCTGAGAACGAAGCACGGCGATACTGACAGGATCCACAGCAAGGTAGGAGTGAAACAAGGTGACCCCTTGTCTCCCCTCCTGTTCAATCTGGCACTGGATCCCCTACTGTACATGTTGGAGGACAAGGGCGTGGGTTTCAAGGTAGGGGACCAGAGCCTTACAGCACTTGCCTTTGCAGACGACCTGGTACTGCTCAGTGATTCTTATAAGGGCATGGAAAGGAACCTGCAGATCCTGGAAATCTTTTCAGGTCTGACAGGGTTGAAGGTGAATCTGAGCAAATGCCACGGTTTTATGCTGGACAAGGGCTAAAGGCGTCCAGATAAACCCCTGCCTAAGGGCTGCCAAAGGTATCTTGACGCCACCGTTGAGAACCTTGGTGAAGGACATGGTTGAGAGGATAGCACGGGCGGCGCTCAAACATTCTCAGAAGGTTGAGATCCTGAGGACCTATGCCCTACTGAGACTAGAACCAACCATCTGTTACTTAGTATGAACCAGTATAAACCAGTAGGTAACCAGACTGGGACTGTGTGATCTTCAGGTGAGCAGAGACTCTGATGAGGAGTGGACTCACCTGAGCTCCAGAGAGGTCGACCCCTCCAGCCTGGGGACCAGGACCAGGGGCCTCATTCAGGAGGACAGAAGGGGGTTCTGGGGGACCAGGTTTGAGGGAGGCAGCTTTGTATACACACCTGCCTCAAGGTAAGACCATATCTTGCACCTGTGTTTTGAGCTGTTTGAGCCTTTATGGTGTCCCTTCTTACCTGTGAACCCCACACACTCCCCAGAGGCGGACCCCCATCTTGTGGTGTCCCTGGCCCACATGCTATCCATGGGTTTCACTGATGAGGGGGGTTGGTTGACACAACACCTTCTGGCCAAAAACTCTGACATCGGAGCTGCACTCGACACCATCCAGTATGCCATACAGCCCTGGCCACACCAGCCCTGATGACTATCCCTGAAATCACCTATACTAAACCAATGACGTAACCAGAGATCATTTCTACTATTTCCTGCAATCTTAGATCAGTTAGCTGAATACTGTTGTCATTAATCAGTACTTTAACTCATTAACCAACACTAACTCATTGATTATGTTTGTACTTCTTTAGTATCTTTGTTAGTCACTGACATTTCTCTGTTTTGTGTAAATTTGAACAATAAAAACATGAAGAACTGAACTGTCTGGATCTTTCCTAAACTCAAGTTTAAACTGATCACAAACATCTGTTCTAAAATCGTCAGGTCAATAAACAAAACATAAATAATAAACTGACAGTTTCCTCTGATCTGCTTATTATTTTACATCACACAGAGATGGTAAATGGTAAATGGTAAATGGACTGTACTTATATAGGGCTTTTCTAGTCTTTTCGACCACTCAAAGCTTCACACTACAGATCACATTCACCCCATTCGCACACACATTCATACAGCACAAGTTCTATACAATGTGCTTTCTTTTTTTTTTTTCATTGTTTTTATTGCAATTTCTCTTTTCATTCAACAAAACAGTGTCTACAAAAACTAGACAACTAAATAAACACAAAACGTACACAACAGCTCTTACATAAGAGATGAATATATGGCATAATACAAGAGGCGGTGAGTCAGTCTTATAGTACCCAAATGTCGTTCAAGTGTACAGCAGTCCCTTTAATAGAATGGAGGAGAGGTCCGATCCAATATAATGCAAAAATGGGCACCACACTTTGTAGAACTGATCTGCGCTGTGATGTATGACGTTGGTAAGATATTCAAGAGGGATCAATTCAAAAATTATTTTATGCCATCCACAGACAGAGGGAATCTTGTCACTGATCCAATGCAAGAGGATATTTACCTAGCTGCAAACGTTAGAATATTATACAATCTTTTGTTAAATGCTTATTTTAGGCGGTCACTTGGGAGACCTAGAATCAGGGAGATGGGATGCATTTCCATATTAATGTGAAAAATTTTCTCCATTTCACCTATAATTTCAACCCAATATCTTTGAAGTTTATGACAAGACCAGAGACAATGAGTTAAAGTTCCCACTTCAGTTTTACATTTGAGGCACAAAGGGGAGAGAGAGCGGTCGAAGAGGTGCCTGCGGTGAGGGGATATATGTAATCTGTGTAAAATCTTAAATTGTATTGCTCTTGTCCGAGTGCAGATTGAAATCCTTTTTGCAAGAGACCAGATGGTATCCCACTGTTCTTCATCTATAGTCACAGACAGCTCCTTCTCCCACACGCCTCTGACCCCCTGTGCATCAGTAGTAGAAAAACCATTAAGTACATGGTAAAATGAGCTCAGAGACACTTTTGACTGTTGTTGAAACAGAATTTTCTCAACAGCAGATATTTCAGGATGATCAATAAGAGTTGTGTTATGAATGATATAATGCCTTATTTGCAAAAAGCGAAAGAAATCTTGTTTGGCCAATTTGAAAGTGTTGGTAAGCTGTTCAAATGACATAAGTTTATCATCTGAGAAGAGGTCATTGAGACATTTAATATTCTTATTAGACCATTGTTGAAAACCGGCGTCTAAAGAACCTGGGGGAAAAGCAGGATTGTTTATTATTGGGGTAAACATGGATGTTATATTTGATCTTCCCTCGAGACGGCAAACAAGCCGCCATGCTTTTAGAGTGTTAATTGTTATAGGGTTTGTACAAAAGACTTTAATTTCTTTAAAATTATTACAAAATAATAGGTCACTTAGTTTGCGCTGTGATAATGCTGCCTCAATATCCAACCAGATTGAAGTTTTACCCTTAACCCAGTCGTTTACAAATCTTAAATGGGCACAGAGTTGATAAATTTTAATATTAGGTAAGTCCAAGCCACCCATTGAACTTGGTAGATGTAATACTGCCATTTTAAGCCTAGGTCTACGCTTGTTCCAAATAAAATATACAATGTGCTTTTTAAGGACAGACACACACATTCGCACACCGATGCACACACATCGGAGGCAATTTGGGGTTCAGTATCTTGCCCAAGGATACTTCGGCATGTGGACTGGAGGAGCCGGGAATCGAACCACTTCTGATTGGTGGGCGACTGCTCTACCTCCTGAGCCACAGCCGCCCTCTCTGAAACAGTTCACAGAAAATTAACCCAAAGGGGATTTTATTATTGAAATAGAAACCTGAACACATTCATATTTGAAAAAAATATTTTACAGTCTTTTTTACAAGAGACTAACCAATTAATTTCAGAACAGGTGGAGAGTTTCAGACAGCGTTAAACTGTCCTGTTAGTTTTTCTTAGTGACTCAGTAGTTAAAAAATAAATAAACAGTTTTACCTCCCAGGTGGTTTAAGATAGTGTGTAAGTGATGAAAGTGGTTTATGTGCATGTCATAAAATAGTAATTAAAAATTGTTATTCTGTTGAAGCAAGAGATCTATAGAATGCTTAAACAATTGACCCACAGAAGGACAAGATTGCTGTGAAAGTCCCTCCTAGTGTAAGGGCACTCCAGTTTAACACATGTAACGTTACAGCTAGAGCTACATGAACTAGAATATATTTTTGATATTTTCTTATTTGTATTTGTTTTTCAGATGCAGCAGCCAAACAGGCAGCCATTTCCTCATCAGTATACTTCAGTTCAACCTCCTGAACTTCCTGTTCTGCCCTCTTTTGATGATGTTGCTGTGTTACAAAACTGCACTGATGGTGAGGAGAAAAAGACATGGATCAGGAAAGGTTGTTCTCAACAGGAGTCTGGCTTGTGGCTCCACCCTGATGGCCGGCCGGTCTGCCCCCGCTCTCTCCTTCATGTTTTAGCCTGCGTTGCACATGGGCCTACACATGTAGGAAAAGGGGGGATAAATGACATAATCTGATTGCAGTGGTTAGGGGTAACTATGGGAATAAACAGTGATAGGGGCCCTGCTTTTGTTGAACTCCACCATCAAAGAAAAGTTAACAAAGAATATGATGACAACAGGTGATGCCCTTCCACTAGTGCTGATTGAAAGTTCAATCAGGGAGACAAATTTGCACAAACAATTAGTTTCAGCCACAAAGAGCATGTAAATATATGTAAATATATATATTTAAAAAAAGCGATTCCATCGTAGGTTATTTTGGGGGGTTTTGGGCCGTGGATGCAGTAATGGGCCTCATATGAGATTACCCCCATTGCAGTTGCCTGCATTCAGAGTAGAATCCGTAAATTCACTACTTCAGGTATCTCCTTTCTTAGTTAGCATTTCACCTCAATCACTTTTTTACAGATTTATATGAAACATTCTAAAGCCAAAGCTAAAGCTGTTCTAACCTCAGGCAATCACCCCATGTCAAGCATCGTTTAATCATCACTTTTAAAGGTTCTTCACAAGTGTAATCTATCTCCTCAGTATATTCAGTTTATTCATTTAGAATGAATACTGTCTCCTCAGTTTCAATGCAAGGGATCTCCTCCGCCTCTCTTCAACAATGGGCCTCTGCTCCTCCTGTGCCTACTCCTTTCATATACGCCCAGACTCAGCCTCAGCTTTGGCTGCTCAGCTAGCTTTGTAGGCCGATTACATGTAAGTCTTGCTGCTGGTGGTGTCACAAACATTCTCCTGGTCCATCGCATGCTCCCCGTCTCACTTTTGCATTTCCCCCATCAAGGCCTTCTCCCTGCATTATCACATCTTTCTGCATCCCGGTTGCATTTCCCGCCTTATGGCCTTCTCCCTGCATTTATCCCGCATCACTCCTGCATTCCCCACATTAGGGCCTCCTCCCTGCAATTCTCCAGCATCACTGCTGCATCCCCACATTTCCTACATCCCTGTTGCATTCCCGCATTATGGCCTTCTCCCTGCATTTCTCCCGCATCACTCCTGCATTCCCTGCATTAGGGCCTCCTCCCTGCAATTGCATTTTTCTCTGCATCACTGTTGCATTCCCCTGCTTTATGGTACTCCCCCTTTTGCTTCCTTTTGTCTGATTTAGGCTCCTCATCAGGTACAGTACACCTTGCTTCTGGGGGGGGTGGTTCCTCTGCGCAGCAAAGGCACAGGCCACGCCTTACTGCTCTCTGTTGCAATCTTCTTCCTGTGCTCAAGTCTATTATTCTGTACACAATCAATTCATTCCTCTTCATTTCTCTTCTTTCTCACACTCTTTTGTTCTCCTATTACACTGTCCCGATTGAAATGATACTTCAGTCAGGAAGTCTATCCCCCTGCACACGTCATCTGAGTTTTATGAACATTTCCCATTGTTGCTAAGCTTTCCCTACTCACTCGTATATTCATTCAATCACCACCTTTCACAATCACCTCGAGCATCACTTGCACGCATCATGTAGCATTCCCCACTCTCATGACCTTTGACCTCTTTATTTTCACTAGCCCCTTTTCCCTAATAACTGGCCTCTCTTCCCAGCATTGCTACCACTCCTTCCTCTTTACCATACCATGGTAACTGCTTTATATGTGTGGATCTCAATTTTTGCTCCTTCCCCCATTTAGCGCCACGTGTCAGGTATGATTTGCCTTTTTGGGGGATACTTTCCTATATATATATATATATATATAAATATATAAAAATTGGTAGGCTCATAGGCTCGGACCATTTGTTCATTATAATGACATTTTCCCTCTGAGATCAGACACGCAGACAGACGTCAGATCAGGGTGCAGTCGCTTGGTTCGCCTAGTGGACGCAGGGGGAATGTACTTAAAGTGCAACATGCCTCGTCCAATCGCCGCACAAACCCCACCTGTCACTTTCACACCTGAGTGCAAAGTAAAGCGGCTGCCGGCATACTGACTGCTTTGGGAGGCGCTCCACCAGCCCACCGTGGGGCCAGGGAATGTACTTAAAGTGCTACATGCCATAGCAAAATATTTTGCATGTGGTTTTATTTATGTAATGTCATTGTTATTGTTATTGTTTCATGTAGGTAAGATGATTTCACATGACAGTTTTTTCTCAATTTTTCATAGATATGGATACGCATCTCACCCCTGGCTGTGGCTGAGGAGCCACAGGAGGGCCTGGACACCTCACCCCTGGTCATAGCTGAGGAGCCCAGACCCAGCTGTGGCTGTGGCTCCAAGACCCAACCCAAAGCATTCCAAACGTTCATAATATTGTAGGGGTCTTCTTCAGCAATTTGAGCCACAGTAGGTTGTCTGTTGGATTGGACAACACAGGGCAGCCTTTGCTCTGCATGTTAATCAATGAGCCTTGGCCGCCCATGACCCTATCGCTAGTTCACCACTGTTCCTTCCTTGGACTTGGATAGATACTGACCACTGCAGAAAGGGAACAGCCCACAAGTGGTCCACTTTTGGAGATGCTCTGACCCAGCATTCATTCATTTCATTTCACCTGTCAATGGTCACAGTGTTACGCCTGATCAGTGTATCTTAAGCATAAACGATTAACATACTTTTACTGACCTTTGATTACTTACCTTTGATTTGGCACCTGCCTCTGGGATCCTGGGGACTCTCCACCCAATAGAGCTTACTCCTGCCTTAAACTGAAAAGAACTAGTTACAGTTACACAGTAAAACTAAGTGTTAGGGGTTAGGGAACAGTCCTCCAAAAGTGGTATCAGTTGACTCCAAATGGAGAAACATGCTCCTAAACATTCTGGGGGAAACATTTTGGCCGCCACACTTAGGCAAATTTTCAGACACCGGCTCAGCTCATTCCTTTCTATTGGAGGGACATTTTGGCCTATATCTCGGGAACTGAAAGTGTTATGGACTTGGGAGTGGATGGCAGGTGCCCTAATACAGCATTTTATTCTGATACATATACACTAACAAAAACATCATTGCTCCTTGCATTAGGACCCCTCAGAGATGTGCATCTGCTTACAACTAAATTCAAACAAACTTCTGTTATCCTTTGTTTTTAAACAGAATAACAAGCCCTTGGCCAGGACCATTGCTGGCCTTCTGGCCAGGAGAAGACCAATGTAGGGGGTCCGGGCCCCAGCATGGAGGTCTTCAGACTCCCTGTGAGGGAGAGGTGAAGGTGGGAGCTGCTGAAGGGAGTGCTTGATGCTATGGATGAGGCTGCTGAAGCCAAACGGGACATTGTTGACAGCTCACATGGTCACACAATTATTATTCTCTTTGTCTTTAAAACGAATGGATGCTGATGGCATGGATGAGGGGGAAAAGGAGGAGCGGAAATGAGGACAGTGGAAAGAGAATTTAAAAAATAAAAACTGGCCTTAAAAACATAGTTTGGATTGTGTTTTTTACTGTTAGAGTAATCATGATTATAACTGTGGCTACTGTCATTCAACATTGTTTAAATATTCAAGGGCAATAATAATACTCTGCATAAATGATAGAGAAAACATCTTGTTTACATGACCTATGCAAAGCACTGGCAGTCATATCTTGCTGATGTCTTCAGAGCAGTCATTTATGAGAGGAGGAAGTTGAAATGTGTTTTCATGCCACGGCCACTAGATGGCAGCAAGAGACTGCACATTAAGCCAGGATCAGTCACTTTGACACTTGATGATCCCCACTTTGGCAGGCAGAAAAGCCTCCAGGAAAAGACAAACACATTAATGTGGCTTGGATGTGATGCCGGCCTACGAGCTATGCCACACGCTTGCACCTTGAGATGCATTTACAGCTATTTTGCCTTTATTCACAGAGCTCACTGTTTGTGTGAGGTACAAACGGTTCTTCATGGTTCTTGATTTTCATTCTTCGGACCAATGGGCTTGCACCTCAGTCCATTGGCATCACTTTCTGCTACTTTTTATGTCCAACAGAAAGTAGATCTTCCTTAGTAATGGCCACAGCAACCTAGATGTTGCTGTGTACACACTGTCACAGACTCACCACGCCAGCTGAGAGAGAGGAGAGATGCGTCCAGTGAGGTCAAAGCTGAACAGGAATATCATTTCAAGACATTTTTAGAGGCTTTTACTAATCAACCATTCTGTTTTTTTCTGGTTCTTTTGTTTTAAGATCAGGGTTATCACAGATTTGTTCATTAAAAGATGATTCCAGTGTAGGCCTACAAATGGATATTCAGCCTATGTAGAAAAAGTTTTGAGAGCAACAAAAAAACAAATTAGTTAAATCAAAAACCTATGCAATAGGCTATTAAAATAAACAAATGATATAATATGAAGTCCTTACGTATCACTTGTTTTTTTTGTTCTGTGACAACACTGGCTTTTGAAGGGGGTTACAATAGGTAACCACACAGTCTCAGTAAATAAGTTACAGGCAGAGTGATATGATAGTGATGAATGTCTAGTTGACCAATCAGATTGCTCACAGACATTAAGTATTTTGGAAATATTACCATTCACACACACAAACACACACGGAATGGGGACTTAAAACCTAATATTACAATGGTAAATCCATAATGAATTAATACAGGGACTTTTACCACATTTTGCTGTTCAGTAAGGTAATGTCCTATTCTCTGGATAATATGCCTTTTGTCATTGGTGTCTTTTCTCCAGCTTTAGGGCAAACCTGGACTGTCCAGTTCACTTATGCGACTCTAAACATATCAACAGACTTGACAAGCATCTGTTAAAGGTCCATGGATTGAAGGTATGTATTCAACTGCTGTATTTATATTGATTTGCTGGTCATTCTTAAAAATAGAGCAAAGGAGAAGTGGATAAGATATTACATAAGGTATAAACTGTAAAGTAGAACAGAGTTAGACAAAATAAATTTACATGTAAAGCAACGTTGTCCTCATTTTTCCCATCCCCAACCACCAATTGCGTCCCATACGGATGAAGTGAATGGATCTACCGTTGAAGAGGCCGTCCGTAGGGAGATAGCTGCAAGGGCATCTGAAAGGACTAGGACCCTTTATAATGCTCCAGCCACCTTTACACCTGCATTATCTCTGTCCACTGCCATACATGCAACAGATTCTGTGGGTCCAGGATCCACTGACTGTGAGCCATCCACACCCGCCCCACAAACACCTCCTCCTTCAAATTATTTCAGTGCAACTCTCTCAGCTTTGCCATCACCAAGCAACACAGAAGTAGACTCTGCTGTATTTATGTCTCCTTCAAGAAGATCGCCAGCCGCTGTCACTGCTCTTTCACCTTTGCCGCTGAGCACCACACCATCCTCATCCTTAGCCAACAAACCTCCCTGCTCTGTTGTCAGACAAAAACACCGCCTTCCTCCAAGGACACCTGCAGATGGTTGTGAAAATTGTCAGTTTCTGTTCGCAGAGCTTCGTGTTACAAGGCAGCTGCCTGAATGCGAAATTGAACGACATGATGAGCTGAAGCAGCTGCATTCTTCTACAATCCGTACAAATGTGAGGATCATTTTATTCTACTTACAGATCAATGTGACTGGAGGTTAAGTTTGGATGTCTGCATCTCATTTCATATTTTTCCAGGCTGTGAAATACAAGCGTGTGCCAAAATATTCCCTGCTTATGGTGAATATCACATTCCTATCAAAACATTTAGGATTATGAATCTTACTGTTGCATGTTTACCATTGTTTAATGTCTGATTATTTATTTACCTGTCCCTCAGTGAAATTGGTAAACGACTTTAAAGGCCATGTGGAAGGTGCCAACCCTCCCAGGAAAGTTCAGGAAAATGCAAAGCAGCGTGCTACTCATGTGTTCCACTTCGTCCACTTCATGGCAGACTCCCCCAATCCAAATGGCAATCTATTGTTCCTGCAGGATATTTCAAGAGTCAGAGGGTAAGTTTACAAAATTTGAAGAATTATCTGTGATTGTCTATTGTCTATGAGAGGACATGAGCTAAACCTTATTTTTGACCTTTAAGGTTTGTAGCCAACCTGCAACAAAAAGGGTTCAAACCAACAACCCAACTGATATATTTAATGGATGTTTTGGCATTCTTAAAATATCTGTCCAACATGAAGCTGCGTTGTGTGAGGCTTGGTGAAAGGGGAATCAAGGCCCTGACAGTGGAGCTTAGGGCACGTGTCCGAGACATTGGCAGAGACGTTGTTGGGCACCAGCTCCTTGTGCGACGTACTAAGTCTGGCAAGTTCAGTATTCACCTCCATTGATGAAAATCTCATCATTTAAGTTTAGACACATATATGCTGAACAGCAGTTGTTTTTTGTTTGTTTGTTCTTCAGACAAACTTGTCGGCTGTTCTGTCCACAGCTGAAAGTTTTCATGATCCCCCGACTCTAAATGTTCACTCACTATTTTGTTCAGACTGATACAGCCGAGTGTGTGTAAGCTCTTACCAGCTTTACCTGTTCCTTGCATCATGCTGTTTTTCACAGAGCACAGATTGAATTTGCACACAGTGTGTGTGCAGCTTCAGAGGGACAGGCTGGAGATGACATTTACTTCTCTCCACAGGTACCCACCGTTCTTTGATGACAACCCATTTGGAATCTACCAGAAGATCCTGGCTGGAAAACTGGAATTCCCACGCCATCTGGATTTTTATGTCAAGTAAGCACCAGACAGCAGGCCAGGGTGAAATATCACGAGCCAAGAATGTGTGTGTGTGTGTGTGTATGTGTGTGTGTCGTGTGTGTATTTACCATACATTTACATTAGTCCTTTATGTCCTTGCATGTACCAGAGTACCTTCCTTTAGACACACTGGTGTTCATTTAAAAGATGGTTGTGGTTTATTGCAACTTTGGTCTTTTGTCATTCTATCCTTAAATTCTATCAGGTATGATTACACTGTAACTGTATCAGCCATTACTGCAGCTTCCATGTCGAGTGGAAAGGGTTGACAGGAAAGATGCATCAAACTCCTCTAACTGGTCAGGACTAAATGAACCAAAATCAGAAACAGTATGTCAGACAGACAGGTTTCAGACAAACTGAAATGTCACTAATAATTCCTCATTCTACGAGACAACTGTGTGCTAACATCTACAATAACATACCAGTACAGTGGTACTGCAAAAAGCGGGTCTGTAAACCATAAGCCCACTCCAGGAGCAGGGCCCAGCTGTGGGGCCATTTTGTATCGTAGCTACAGTCAGATTGCAACAGTCATGTGAGTCTATGATGCTGAGAAAAAGATATTCACTGTTTCATAACTGGAAAAATTCTTACTGGACCAGAGGACATCACATGACTGTCCTGATTTGAGACATCAAGTATAAAAAACATCATAGACATCTGGAGGAGCAGTTGCAGTAAATCATTTTCTTAACATTCATGTGTGTGAAGATTTATCTTAGATATACTGAGTCTAATAAATATCCAACCAAATTCCAATAAAAAATTCGGCGAACGAGCTTCCCACTGTTAAGCCATCTATCTGCAGCCAGCAGAGGGATTTTTAATATTTCCACCATTTATATCACTCTTATACAGTTCCACGTCACACACTCCCATCCATCAGGAGGTGAAAGGCCTTGCAGAGGACTGTAGGCAGTGTTTCCAGCAGCAGCTGCTGCCGAACATAGACAATCAGCCTAAAGGACTGGACAACTGTCCCAGGGTGACCCCAGCCATAGAAGTCTTGTAAGGCACTGGTCATAAAATTAGCTGCTAGTTAAGGAGTTGTTATGGACATGCTGACACCGTGTTGACCCTGCACTACCCCCACTTTTTCCTCTGTGCCTCTGTGGTCTGTATATGATGGGATTTGGTGTGTTGGTGTGCTGTGTTTGGTTCCCTAAGGGCCCCGAAAAGAATGTGTTAGAGCAGTGGTCACCAACCATCAGGGCAGTCTGAAATATAATTCTCCAGGTATCTGAATGCTTCATCGGTATTATAGGTTTATAACTAGGGATAGACCGATTATCGGCATTTTGACGCATATCGACATCAGCCTTTTTTTTAATCCGACGGCCGATAAGAGATCAATTTAAAACTGGGTTATTTTGGCTCTGATGCAGCTGCGCCTCTCTGTCTGCAGTCACTACTCTGTCTCCAGCATTGTCCTACCCACAGCGCCATCTGATTGGTTACAGCAGAGCCATGGCACGGGTAACAGCCAATCAGCAGTGAAAGTTTATAAGAAAACTAAGAGATGCTGCTGACCCTGGGAACTCCCTGCACTTCTTGTTTTTGTTTAGAATAGAATAGAATAGAATAGGCTTTATTGTCATTGTACAGTTAAGTACAATGAAATTGTGGGTGCTCCACGAAGACAGACTATGCACTATAGAAGAGATTTAAATACAAATAGAAATATGAAAATGTACACAATATACAAGACGTACACAATATAAGAGATACAAAAAATACAAGGATTACAAAAATTTACAATGTCTACTTTTAAATAGAATTTACATACACACAACAGCACACGATTGTGCAAAGAGTCTAGGACACTTTAAGGTGCGGGTGATGGATAGTGTCTTTGGCTCTGTGTGTGCGTGTGTGTGTGTGAGGTGTGGTGTTGGTGGGGTGAGGGGAGCGGGTGGGGGAGTATGGTGGGGTATGGTCAGTGTTTGTTTACGGTCCGAATGGCCCAGGGGAAGAAGCTGTTGGTGAGTCTG
>BRZM01000485.1:37406-53408 GCA_033238685.1 Lates japonicus | reverse complement strand
CCCTGAGAGCCTTGAGGGATACGTCTGTGGTACTACAGGTTAGAGATTGCTTCATTTGTTCCGTGTAGAAATATATCAAGAGGCGGAATAATTGCGAGTCCCCCCCTGCTTTTAAGGAACAACCATCCCCTCGTTTTCCATTCTCTCCATGTATAGAGTGGGTAACACTTGCTCTACAGCGTGGTGCATTATTTATTGTAACTGTAGGGGGTGGGCTCTTTATAATGACAGCTTACCTACACCCCCCCCCCAAAGCCAGAGGGGAGTAATTGCTGTCTTTAAGCACAAAAACCCATGTAGTGCATTATTTATTGAAACAGTAGGAGATATGCCAAACAAAGCATGGTCACATGGAGGTCGTTAAAAACAGGAACACCCACCCGTGCCCTCGCCCCCCAGGCTGATAACAGTGTGGCGCACTCACCTGAAATAGGAGCTACACGTGGCCAGGACCATCTTGTGACACGGGAACTCCGTGTCCTCCACCAGCAGCACAACATCAGTCAGTAATTTCTGTTCGTAAAAGAACTTGAGCTGCTCCAGCAGGGAGACAGCGTAGTCCGTGTTGACCGGCCTGCGCTCACTGAGATCCGACATGGTTGCATCCCATGAATCGCGCCCCAGTTTTGAAAAGTCACACGGCCGGCAGAACCGGACTCAAGCCAACCAGGAGAAAAAAAAAATATATATATATATATATATTCTTAAAGAGGGTAAACGGAGGGATGGGGAGGGGGACAGCTCTCCAACACCTCCACTGGCCCAAGTAGTGGAGGTGTTCAACTGGGGGAAAAATTTCCTTCTGCTGGAGATGAGCCGAAAGATGAGATGAGATGGGATCGTTGCAGAGTTGTGGCAACCGAGTGTAACCGCCCAGAGGAGTCCAGAGGAAGGGTTTTTTTTTGGGTGAGGAAGGGGCAGTTTCCCCTCGTGGGTCTATCTGCGGTCTGAGGTCATGCAGTGAGGCACTGGGGACCAGAGGTAGAGAGAAAGCGCGACGCCTGTCGCAACACTGCTACATCAGTGCTTGTCTGAAAAACACAGGAGAAAAACAAAAACAAACAATGAGTCTGGAATCCATGGAAACTAGCAGCACAGGCTCTTTTATTTGGGACGACAGCCCAGCAAACACCCTGAAAATCTTATTTTATATGAAATCTGCACTTTGAACAAACTGCCTCCCCTTGCACGTCACCTGCCGACATCTCTCCCTCCGTCCTCCCTTCACCCCAAGCTTCCAGAAACTGCACCGACAGCCAGACAGGAGCTAACAGGAGCATCTGAGTGGAAGGACTAAAATCACCCAACTACTGGCCCTCTATAAAACAAAACAATATCTGAATTAAACTGACTCATAAGGGTGGCTCGTAAAAATGTTTCATCCATACTCAGAAGCTAAAATAATCTTGGTCCCACCATTTTAGACTTGAGATGCTTTGGAGAAAATGAGGCCCAGATCTTTATCTACCATGATGGTACTATATGATATACTATTGTAATTTTCCCCTTTTTATGTATTCATATTTCTATTTTCTTACATTTTATTTGGTCTATTTATCTATTTATTCTGATTATTTGTAGTTAAAGTGAATAGATGAGGATAAAATCTAGTCTTTATAAAGAGCCCTGCAGTACAGTTTGTCAGATATTAATAGGCCAATAGTAAAACATAATACTACGTTTCAATGGCGCAGACAAAAACACAGTTGAGCTCCACTGCTCACACCCTATCTATAATACTACTACTAATGCCAACCGCAACAGCTTCTTTCTACGAGGCCACGTGGAGTTTATTTGTGGAAATCACCTTAATAAACAGTAAATAAATATCAACTTCTCATATGATTATCTGTCAAATTCAGTTGTGCGTCAGTGTATTATACAAATACCTCCGCACCACACTGACTCAGATCTGCTGGATGCTTTAAACACACCTTGACTTTCAGGATATCTTTAATTAGCGCTGGTCAAGATCAGACACTGAGCTTATTTTAGCATTTTTCAAAACATACGAGAACACACTTTCTGAATGAAAACGTTACGATTGGTTGACAGTTAGTTTCTAAGCTAAGCTACATGTTGAGGTAACATGTTGTCCAGTCTCTGAGCAGTGAGGGATACAGTTTGTTAACAGTGTGTGCAGGCTGTAGGTGAATGTTCACCTAATGTTAGCTTTATGCTTAATACACAGAGAGTCCTTTTAAGACTTTTTATCCTCAAAAACCTGCTAAGCAGCGGGTTATTCTGGGAATAAAAGATGACATTTGAAGAGTGTTTAACATGTTTTTACATGACTAGCTTGATGCTAGCTAGCTACGTTAGCACGTCACCAATACCCTCCATGTCCAAAACAAACCCCGTCTAAAACGGACAGGCTAATGTTAGCTGACCCGACTGGTCACGATCTCTGTATTTTTGTCTCAAAGCACTCGCTCGACAATGTGGCCACCCTTGTTTTTGATCGATACATCTGATCAGCTACCCTCGGTGTCATGTTATATCGTTAGCTAAAGTAGCGACAGCAAGTTAGCAACTTTAGCTTCCCTCCGCTGCACAGCTCCAGGGTCAGCTAACGTGGTAGCATGCCTACTGGTAACCGTAAGAAAGCCGAGCATCTGACATGATCAGCTACTTTGCGAATTTATTCCAGAAAGGACATGATAGCCACAAACCAACGCAGCTCCCAAATTAGAGAGCGGTCATGCTGCTAGCACACACAGCTAAGCTAAAAAAGAGCTAAATAAACGGAAGCTAGCTACCTGAGAACTTCGGCAACCGAAATCCAAGCTCCCTTACAGTAACTGCGGGCAGACTCCACACGCTGAACCGTCGCCGTGGCTTTTCCCGTCAGCAGAAAGTGCCAAGTAAGCTCCTGAAGCCGAATTTAGACATTAAACAGTTGTGTAGAAGCGCCGAGCAGCGGACAACCTTTCAGCGCATCATAAGCGCCTGAAAGAGCAGAGGCCAACTCAGGATACTGCGCATGCGCCCAAACTAAACGGCGTAACAGTGACCTCTGCTGGACAGACGGACATACAGCAGGACTGCAACCTTATGAAACCTTACGAAAACAGGACTTTAAATTAAAATTTGTAATTATTATAAATATGTACAAAACATTAAAGACACTGAGACCACTCTTTTATAACTTACCAATCAGAAACTAACACTTGTTGAGTATTTTATAGGATTTTATAAGCACTAAAGCCCACTTTTGGGCTCTAGATAGTTATATAAATAACTCTTTACCACCATTCGTCCTGGCATTGTGGGCAAGGATTTGAAATGTATACCTTCATACCCTCATACAGCTTAACAGTGAACAGTGTATTTGTTGATTTCACTTTTATTATTTGAGAGTTGCACGAGTGTTCCTTGCAAAAACCTCCATTTTATCCCGGTTAAACTATTGAAACTCAGTCCGTCCACTTGTAATTGAAGTCCACGGTCCTGAGCAGAGCAGCAGGTGTTTCCTATTTGACTAATTAGCGGAGGTGTTTCGGCTTTTGTGAGTGGGACGTCATGTGAACCTGAGAGGAGAAGCGTTACTTCTGTTTGTTTAATGAAAAATTGACTGTAAAAAAACTTGGCTTTGTTGTTGTTGCCGTCATCCCTCTGTGGTGTTTTATTCTGACAGGTTGAGCAAGCAAGAACGCGAAATGGACGGTAAAAGCTCCCATTTAATGTTTATTTTCCAGATTTAATTAAAAACATTTGTATAACTATTAAAAACAATGCGTAGAAAGTGATATCTTTGTTTTTTGTGTCTGATACCTGCAGATGGAGGCAAACAGCCACACACATTTGGGAGTGGACAGCAGAGAACTCCCCATCCCAGACCTTTTTTCTACGTCCAGCCACCATCTCAACCTTATTACCTGTACCAGCACTGGCAGCTGAACAACCCATACAGTCACTATGGTTTGCCTGGAGGTATCAGACTGTTTAAACATTTTTTTTTTTTGCTCTATTCATGCAGGATTAATCGCCTGAAATCTTACATTTATGTTATGCTTCTCTAGGTTTTAACTTCAGTCGTCCCTGCATGCACCCTTACCAGTACATGCAGTATCCCGGCTTTGTTTTCCCACATGCTCCACTTTATCCGATGGATTACAGGCGAATGTTTGAACCTCGGTTCCACGCTCCCACCTGGACTGACATGCCTCGCCAGCAGCAGCAGCAGCAGCAGCCTCAGCCCCAGGGGCAGCGTCGAGAAATGGCCTGCTCGGAGGCCCAAACGGACCCCAGCGATGCCATAACCAAGCTCATCGAATGTCTGGATAAAATCCGAGCCAGCGAGCTGCAGCAGGGCGCCGAGAGGGAGCTCGACTCTGGCGTCGCCTCCCAGTCCTCGGGGATGTTTTCTCCAGGTGAGGAGAAGAAGGGTGAAGAGCAGGGTCACGTCCTGCCTTTGGCCCCGGATGACAGCCGCCTGGAGTGCCCTGCTGTGACCTTCAGTGACTCCACGACAGCGGTGTACGACGGGGAGTCCAGCCAAAGAAGCCTAGACGCCCTGAGCCCTCAGGGATGCTGGGCAGGAGGTTTGGAAGAGGAGCTGCCTCTCGATAGCTCCTCTGTTCACGAGGAGTGTCCTGAGCTCGAGCAGCCAGCAGGAGATGAGCACTTCCTCCCTCTGGAGAAAGAGGAGGTCACGGATATCCAGTCAGATATCTTCGCGACCGATGCAAGTGTTCCCAAATGTGGTGCTGAAGGGCTCCTGAAGTTGACACCTGAGGCTAAAAGCAGCGACAAATGCTCAAAGACAGAACATCAGACAGGATCTACTGATGAAGCCAAATCCAATCCGAGCTACCAGATCCTCAAGCTGCCGTTTGACAGCGTTTTAACACCTGGAGCTGCAGGAGCTGGCCGCCTCTCCTCCCCTGTTGCCCCCTACTACTACAACTACCTCTCCCTGCAGACCACCCATGAGCGGATGAGCGTCCTCAGCCCGTCTCTCGACGAGCTCTCCTCCAGAGAAGAGATGTTCTCCACGGATCTGGACGACGTGGACCTCTTCCCCAAACAGGTCTACACGGGCAGGAGGCTCGCCGAGGTCGTCGGCGCGTCTCCTCAAGCAGCCGAAGACACGGAACAAGTGTGGTTACCGGGTTCGAAGAGGTTCATGTGCGCCTGCTGTGGGAAAAACCTGGCAAAGGGCACAAGTAGGAGCAAAGTCCACAGCCCAAAGGTGTACAGAGACGAAGCCGGAGACTCCGAGGAGGAAACCAGGTACGGAAGAGGGTGTGAGCAGCCGGTTAGAGTCGTCGTGAGGAAGCACTCTGCACCCAGAAAGCCTCATCCTGCCCCACCGAGACATCCTGCAAAACCCTGGTATAAAAGAGGCCAGTACAAAGATCCAACAGATCCATTCGACCAGGACGAAGGTCACGACCTTTGCAAGCAGGAGCCGGGTGACGGTGAGGTCGGAGAGATGACGAGCAGCGAGCTGCAGTGCAGAACATGCCAGGGTAAGTCTCAGCTGCAGATTCTGTTTAAATCATGTCAGAAATACGCAATAAACGTGCAAACTCTTTGATAGACAGACTCTGCAGAGACGATCTGACCACTTCAGACCAAGGCAGGTGGGGAGACGGCGACGTGATTCCCAGGAGGAGACAAGCAGGCCCTCTGCAACGACAAGGTTTGCTGATGTTGGACAATCATGAGCAGCTTAATTTCGGTCTGAGTGCAGTTTCTGGCTCCATATTTATTCATTTACCCCTCTAGTTTTGGTGAAATGCTGAGGCACACCAACATCTGGAAACACATTAATATTTTCTGCACAAGTTGCACCGTGCAGACATTTTAGTTTTGGATTGAGCTGCTACAGTTGGATGTTAAAGAGTAAAAAGTGGAGGAATTTGAATGTGATTCTTTTGTAAAAAATCCATTCTCAAATCTGTAATTATTTTCATGAGCCCCTGATGATCTGATCTATTCTTATCTATTCGACAGAGATGAGCGCTCAGAGGAAAGTGATGTACCACAGGCCGAGAGATGAGGACAATGATGACGACGAGCCGCCGCCATTACACTGGGAGCGAGGTTAGTTTTTGTTTTTCTTCTGTTTGCTTTGACCCTGTAAACACATTTTTCTGAATCTGATTTTTCATTTTCAGGCTCTAGCATGAGAGGAGAACCAAGATGTTAACGTCCCTGGACTGACTTTTGAACAAAGTGTGTTGAACTGTAGGTAAAATTCCCAAAACAAAATGCTTTACAGGGAGCTCATTATGTTTTTCCACATGACTGACGATTGATTTCACATAACGTTTCTTCCTCTCCTCCTTCAGGTCCCTAAAAAGGTGTAAATACTCCAGGAGAATGTGTTTGAGCACCAGGTGAAATGCACTGCACAGGAAGCCTCTTTGTGTTGGATAAAAGTTTAAAACAAAAAAAAGAAAAATATTGTATAAAGTTTCTGCAGTGACACTGCCTTGCACTATTGATTGATGGATTTCACAAACAGGCAAATGGGCTGAAAGGTTGTGTGTCAGATGACGGTGTGCCACTGTTTGGGGCCAGTCCAATAAAATATTGTCATTATTTAAGCTTTGTGTGTAATTATTTTGAGTCTACACATTTTACAGTGTTTAACCAGTGGACAACAACTTCACCCACCTTAGATTTACACTATGAGCATCTGAAGTTGATACAGCCTACCTATTATTTAAAATAGATATGGCAGCAGCAGGAAATGACTATTGATCTGCAGAGCCAGGTGCTAGGTCAGGTATTACTCAGGCTACCATCTATCAACGTCTAGTGTCTGCTTGAGCTGAAATTATTAACTGAATAATGGATCATGTCCTTTAAAATGAAATAAATTCAGTCATTTTTCAAGCAGAAATGTCAAAAAATTAGCAGATTCCAGCCACTGAAATGTGTGGCTTTGTTGCTTTTCTTTGTTTTACATTGCTGCAACAGACAAAACAAGACATTTAAAGACGTTATTTTGAATTATAATAAGCATTTTTCACTGTTTTTGTTTAATAAGCTACACGATTTATCAGTCAACAATCGGTTGCAGTGTGTAAAAAGTAGATTTTTACCAGTGCAATGAGTCATTCAGACCAGAATCCAAAACCTCTTAAAACAGTGGTATTGATTTCAAATCACATCAAACTGGTCTCAGAGTGTATTAATTCTTCATGGACAGCATCATCTACAAACACAGCTCCAGGCAACCAAACAAGTTCTCTTCTAACCTCATAATTGGACCTTCAGGGGTCAAATCTGCATCTAAAGCAACATATGTGGGTGTGTGTGCTTTGCATTTTAACTCTGCTCACATGCAAATGAGGCAAGAAAAAGAGCCTGGACCTGAGAAAGATGGGGAAAAGAAACAGGATGTACCACTCTGAGCCACAAGTTGTCAGTCTGTTTTTGTTAAAGCTTATCAGCTTCTCAATTTTCAAGTCACAGGAAGTTGATTCAAGACACTGATCTTGTTTTTTTCCTTCTATCTCTGATCTATTGTGTGCTTTTTCCTCAGGTGATTTGATGTACCACAGTGAGAGGGAATCAGCAGGAAACAGTTTTCATTGGCTGTAAATGCAGGTGATCACACTCTAATTGGATGATCTTCACCTGGGAGCAAAAATCCAGCCAATCTGTGGAGAATTTGACAAACAAACCTGCGTCTTGAGTCCACCACCTTTTGATTTCCAATTTAACTTGTACTCAGAAAGCTGTGTCAGTTTGTTAGAGATAATCTTTTTGCATGTAGGTACACCTCTGCTGTTGAAATACACCAAAACAGCAAACAATTCTTCTAATCTGCTTCTTGTTTCTTTGTCAGACATGGAGGCAGCCACGTCTACTTTGCAACACCCCTACGGTGTCAGCCCTCGGGGTCCAAACCCACCGCATGGAGCTCAACAGGCCCAGGGGCCCCATCAACCGGGTCCAGGACCTTCAGGAGCTCCACGTCCTGAGGAACAGCAGCAGCACCACAAACCTTTCTTCTACATACAGCCCTCGCAGACATACCTGCCCATGCAGGTAGTCTGCAGTGGCCTGTGCCCATGCCCATGCCTGTTTCCTACAATCCATACTATGGCTACCCTGGTTTAGGTAAGCTGCTGTATAAGGCCATTTTATGTTGCATGTACAGAGCAGTAAATGTGGTCAAATGCTTGGACCTTTTTGCCTAAATTCTATCATAGTTTCTACATGTTTTTCTGAAACATGAGTTGGTGCATATCTCTGTATTTGTGTATAAATGTCCAAATTTGGTTCACTCATTTACATTTTTCTTAGGATGAGCTGTAATCACTTTTAGCTGCTAGCATGGCTACTTTTTTCTGCTGTTGAAGGTTATGGGATACGTGATGCCCACTATCAGCCCAATCCATACATGGAGCCACCTGGCTTTGTTGCCCCATACTCACCTCCATCTGATGGACTACAGGCATGCTGAACCAGTATTGCAAGACCGCAGCACCACACTCCGCGTTCCGCTATCCTTTACAACTGTTTCGGCCAGAAATGACCAACTCCCAGGTTCAAACTGAGCCGCTGAGGACCCAGCACCCCAAGTTCCAGTGACATAGGCATCCAGTGGCCTCCTCTGGTGGCCCCAACCAATGTCGCTCACCATCCTTCCCAGCTGAGCAGAAGGCAGATCATTCTCTGGAGCTAAAGGACCTGGCTCCTTCTTCAACAACAAGGACGCCCCGCAAGTAGCTTCCTGATTCAGACTGAGGAGGTGAGGATTGGGTGCCACCACACACCGGTGGGAGTTCAGCTCCTGCACTCTCATGAGACTGCAGAAGTGTCCCACAGGTTTTTTAAGGCGTGGTCCCAGTAGCTCCATCCTCCAGGGCGAGGTGTGAACGGGGCCAATGGACTGTCCCCTTCCTGCGATCAGTCAGGCAGGCACTCCAACCTTGTCCTGACATTCTGTTGGTTGGGGCCCGGTGGCGGGCGCTCTGGAGGAATCGGAATCAGATGGACCCTGTCGCCAGAGGGTCTCCAATGTGGGATCTCAAGTGGCAACATGGTGAAGTTGAGAGATGAAGAGCGAGAAACACTAATTATGACCTCCAAGAACTTTAATTTTAAGGTCATTCACCTGCCCTTTGACTCAAATGTCTGGTGGAGTTGCAGTGGAGTCCACGGTTTTGATCAGTGGAGAGCAGTTCTCCCTGAGTCACTGATCCAGTAGCTGCACAGACTCTCATGATGAAGCGTAGCTGCTCTCGCTGAGTGCCCTTGGCAGATGTGCTGACAATGAGCGAGGAGGAGTTCCCATGATCGAGATGCCTCCTCTGGCTGAGGGGCGAACTGAAGGACATGGTCCCTGCTGTGGAGGGTCCAGCCGCCAGGCTAGTGCTAGTGATATCTGCCCCATGATGGACGTTGCAGAGAGCTCCTATGACCAAGCTAACACACACAGAGGTGGATCTTGCACATAATTTGCTGCTGTTGGATAATTCCCTCTTGGAGACAGAGAGCGTAGAAAAGCAAACATCCAGGATCACCAGGATACTTCATTCGAATCATTGCCTGCCTACCTCCTCAACCAGCTGGCTAGCAGACTTTGATAACGTCTACTATTGCAGCAAAGATGCCACCAACTCCCAAGCAGAAGAAACCTTTGAGCAGCTGTGGTTTTAGATGTGCCAACTAGAAGAAAACTAGACCTTAGTACAAGGAGCAACTATTGTCCGCAAGCCAAAGTACAAACCAAAGGTAAGGTGGATCGTGAAACCTCTCTGACCACAATGCCTCAGCAGAATTTCAATAAAGTATTTACCCCGTATGCATCCAAGAGGGAGGCGTCTTTGCTCCAGATGTCTGGCAAAGCATAGAATCTGCACATCTGCCAATCAGGAATTGATGGTAGGAGCTTAAAGAGAGCTGTTCCTTCCAGCAGTGGAGCAGCACTCTTACCGACATGCAAGCCTGTAAATCTCCACCAGAAACCCATGAGAAAGGCTCCATTCGATGTTACATGACCTTCATCGGCGGACCGCGACACGAGGAGAATCCTCGGGAACAGCTCGTGTCATGAGGCCCAAAATGGGCTGACTGGCGATGCCAGGAAGCTCACGGACGTCAGAGGCCACTGCGCCTCCAAAGCAAAACCTGGAGAGATGTCCTGCAGCAATGTACCCAAGGTGAGAGAGGAGAGAATTCGTCACAGCAATGAGCTGCTGCATCAACCTGTTGCGTGGAGGGGCTGCGCCCTGCCCCCATGTAGCGCCATCCGAGATGGGCGAAAACTAAGCATGCCTGTTTCCTTCAGGAACAATGGAGGAACATGGATCGAATGTACCCTAACGCACAGATAGCAAACTGGTAAGCAAGCTCTACACCCATCTGGCTGATATTCTACTTGACCTGGGTCTTTTGGGGCCTGGCCTTGGTAACTACTCTGTATTTCTTTATAATCACACAGGTTCTCATCCAATGGAGAAGTCATGGAAAGCAGTGATGCCAAACCCCAAGCGGTGCAATGACTCCAGAATGAAGCCAGATCACAACAACACTTGAATAAACACAAGAAATCACAATCACAAGGTTGGATTTTTTTGACTCATTCTTCTGTACTATATTTTAACTGAGGGGGGGGCCTTTGAGCGCGGAAGTAAAGAGAAAAGTGTTCTTACTGACATCTCTCTAGAAATAAAGAGAAGACAGGAAAGACATATATTTTATTAAATTGTCTCATTTTCTGCGTTCAATGGCTCCCCTCCCTTTTCCTGTGTCACAACCTTCAAATATGCAAATTAAATAATTCACTTTTGTCTAATTTGTTTTCTCTCTGGGAACTAAACAGAAAAAGACACAGACACAGTTGCACAAGAGCACAATTCAACTAAGTGAAAAAAGCACTTTTAACTAAAAATATACATATTTAATATTTCACTAAATAATTGTACAACAAATCACTATGTTCACCTATTTATTAATATTTAAATAAACACTAATTGATTATAGCTTTTTATTTGTCTTTCTTTGCACCTGCAACTCTTGTTTTGATAAAATACAGTTGTAGTACCTGTATTTATCCACTAGATGGAACTGTTTGTATATAGCTACAAATCCATCAGGTGATGAAATGTCAAACTCATGCTTTATTTTTATTCTATTGATAAAACATATAAATAATGCATAAGTGATAGAAAAACTTGATTAATAGATTTTGCATAAACTGAATTTAAATGGAAATGTTGCATTCAAAGCTCCATTAGGAAAATAGAACATTTTAGAGAGTAAAAATTGAATCCTCCTGCAGTCTGACAACAGCTTTCCTCAGGTGGATGCTGCTATATTCCTCTTATAACCACTTTAACAAACCAATTTAGTCTGAAGAGAACATCTGTGATTTTTCATCTCAGATAATTCATTAAACAGACACTGCTGCCATATGTTGCATAAGACCTTTAACTGACTCTTATCTGGAATGACTTTCAGTGAATGAGAAGGTGGTGTTTATCATAACGCTCAGGTGAGACACAATGGTTGCCAGGGATCAAACCTGTGACTTCTGATAACAACAGAGTGTAGTGGCCTACAACTTCTTATCAAGAGGTCAGGAGACAGATCTGTATAATCCAGATCTATATTTGGCTATCATTACTTCGCTCTTGACTGAAAATATCTCAACATCTATTGGATGGATTGCCATGAAATTTTGCACAGGCGTTCATGGTAAATAGAGGAGAATCCTACAGACTTTGACTTATTTTACCGAATATCTACTAAAAATATCTGTATTTGATTGATTTTGTCTAAGTAAATACAACTTAGAAATGACAAATAAACCTTGTTGTTCCTGTTTCTACTCATCTTTATCTTTTATTTTGGTGTCCAGTACCTCTCCTCGTTTTAGATTTTACTTCCTGCCGTCATGTGCTTCCTGCCCTTTGATTGTTTGCCCCACCTGATGTGCACCCTGTTTCTCAGGTGTATTTAGTCGGCGTGCTCCTTCCTCTATAACCAGTTCATCCTTCTTTCTTTCATTTCATAGTGTTTTTATATATTTTTGTTAAGCCTTCCTTTGTTTGCCTAAAGCCTTTTTGTAACCAAATCTTTTGCCCTCAGTAAAGAGCTTGAGTTTTGAAACCTGATTTTCATCTTGGGTTTGAGTTCTCACTTGTGGTATCAGCCCTGCTGAACACAGGATGGTGTAATAACTTTCCCATCAGCCTCAGCTGCCACTTTCTGTTTACAGGCTACAGATGTAATTATTTCAGTCACTGTCCATCTGATTTATGAAACACGTCACAGTCAAAATAAAAGTGTTTTCTGCTGCTGATCTTAGTTAAACTGTGCATTCATCCTGAGCTGCAAGACGAGGCTTTATGAGGAGGGACTTCTGTAAACAGAACATACTCGTATAGGCTGATTCATATCTCATACCTGATCTGAGGCTTTCTAAAAACAGGAAACTAAGCACCAGAGGCCAAAACCAGTGTGCGAAGCAAACTTGTAGAGATTTACCAAGAAGACTTGATTTCGTACCACCAAATTAAGTGGGTCTGAATATAATGCAGAATGGCAATTTATCAATTTAAATCATGCAAAAGCAAATACTACACTGAATTGGAACCAGTTTGTTGTTGGGGCAAAAAGTGGCTGAAATACACTGTGTTGAATTAATAATCTAATCAGACATTATTAGACTCGTATTGTTTCTTTTGTCAAGCCAGAAGGCGGATTGTGTAAAATTTCATTATTGACCGGGAGTTAATATGTAATGTCGCCGCTTAAGGGTGCACACAAATGTATTGAATAAACAATGAATGGTGTTGACCAGGACCATTAGAGTTTATGCAGTGTTCAGCAGGCCTTTGAAACCAAGCAATGAACCAATTTTACCGGCTTGTTGTTCTAGATAGAATCATAAAAGCGTAAAGGCAGTAATAGCCTCCCGTAGCTGGAGGGAGGATGAAGAGTATGTTTCTGACGTTGCTTCAGTGAGATCTCTTCTCCTCTGCCTCCGATTGCTTTGCTTTTCGGTACGAGAGCCCACTGTCACAATGTTCGCTTCAAAGGAACAGAAAAGGGTTTTGAACAGTATTGTCTGAAGCAGGAAAGAGAAAGCTTGCAAAATTCCAACAACCTCTTAAGTGATTCCTGGTGGAGCGAGGGTCTTCTTGAAGCTTATGCAGAGAGGGAGGCCAGATGGGATGAGGAAAGTTGCAGCAGCAGAGCCAACACATGATTTCAGATTTGTTGGTTTCCTGGAGGATTAGTGGGGGCTGGGATGCATGTGGGCCGGTCTCAGAGTTTCATATCTTGCAGGCTCTCTCCACCAGACGCCTGCACAGGTAAATGTGAGGCTTCAAAGCGATTGGCCTCGGGTGGATTTACAGTCTGATATGCTGTGTATCGTACAAAGCTGGAGGAGGCACACATATTTTGGCGCGCGGTGGAGGGGGGACATAAAACACGTCTGGGGTCTCTGTGGGTAAAACATCCGCAGGATGGCTTCACACGGCGGGTGTGAGTTGATGGATCCTGATGCCAAAACGTCTTCAAGGATAGGAAGAAGAAAACTCACCAATGGACTTGAGCATCACGCCAGTATGAGGTGCTTGCTACAAATCAGAGTCTGTGGACTCTCCAGAGACATGGATGCTGATTTTAACCAGGGATGTTGTTGTTTAGTGTCTCAAATGCCTTATACACAAAGTGGAAGGGAAACAAACCAAAAAGCCACCTGCAATCATATACAGTAGATACCACACAGGCAAAAGTGGCAAAAGGAGTAAACAAACAAAACTGTATGTTTTGTGATTTGAACTCTTAAACTAGCTGTTAAACTCACCCAATGATTATCAACTGTGAGGTTAAATTAATCAGCTTTATTAAGAAAAGCTGTTTGAATTTTTCCCATTTTGCTTCAGTTGCACCTGCTTTTTTGATGTTTTTATTTTATGTTTAAGGAGTATTTTTGGTGAGGGCAGTGACCTGGGGCCTGTGGGTTGCAGGATCTGGGTTTGTGAGCTGCTGGATCTGGGGAGTTTCTTGCAGTCTTGGGATAAAATTCTTACCATAAAGAACTTGGTGTTTCGATACCTTTTCCCTTGAAACAGTCACGGTTTGTAAGGGGGGGAAGTGACTAGACTATGTTGTAAAGGTAGAAATTAGAATGCAACATGCAAAACCACCTGTGTGTCTGTTAAAGGAACAGTTTGACGCTTTTAACAATCATATTTTACTATTTAGCTATTTTACTTTAGATTAGCTTCTTTAAAATAACAAACGTTGATTTACAGCCTTTGTTTTTGCATGTATGCAGCACAATAACTGAAATTTTAAAAGTTAAGGCCAGGCTCAGGGTTAAAGGCAGAGGGATATTTGTGTTTCAAGTGTCTGCACTCCATATATACCCGTGGAATTTCATACATATTCACTGTATGTATGTATGTGTGTGTATGTGGCTTGAGATGCCTATAAAACAGGAGGTTAAGAGGCCCACCTGCCTCCCAACTGTTTAAGTGATTCTGTCAAGCTGTCGAGTCTTTTTTCTCCCGGAGAATATGGAGTCGCGGTCACACGTGTCTGGGTGTTTTGAATACCATCATCAGCCGACGCCTTGAGATGACTAAGTGGTATCAGGACACCAGATTATCATGAGGAGTGCTCTCTTTTTACAGAGGGATGAAAACACCCCCCAAGTTAAAAATTTACAGCAAGCAGTTATTACAAAGGTAAATAGAAACATCACTAGAATATTTTTGCATAGCACTGACTGTTTGTTTCAGTTGAGGATTTAAGGAAGTAATTAGAAAACTGTTTATTTTGAAGCCACTTATTTATTAAAAATTAAAGGTCATGCACAGATATTTTATCACCAGTTAAAGCTTTAGCTCATTTTTTGGTCACATATTTCACCAAATTAACCTTGCTGGTTGCTAACTGGATAACAACTTAACTCAGTTTATTAAGAGATGTATCTATAGACTAATTCTGGTCCTCAAAAATAAAGGGCATTATAAAGAGGAAGATAGTGCATATATAATAGGTTGTCCTATCTTTGTTTGTTTGCTTTTAAATTCAACTCTGTTGTGAATTTGTGCATCGTGCCAAACATGACGCAAAAGATTTTGGTGCAGATCCTGTAAATAGATGTACTACATTTAATCCACTTAAAAAATGAACAGTTTGCTTTAAAACTCTGTTGTTTTCAAATGCCGTGGCTCAGGACAGGGTTACCTCTGTTTATCTTCCTGCTCTGTCAGAACAGAGAGCACAAACCTGTGTGTGTCCATATTTTCAGACCCCACCCTCCTTCCTGCTGAAGACAATCACCAGGCGGCCCTGACAGCGCTGTTCGCTCTCTGCGGCTCCAAAGGACACATGATGGATGTCTTTGAAGGATCCTGCTCATCCAGACGCCCAATTAGGGCCGTCATCACACACTTGACCGAGAGGTAGAGGCCGTAGTCATCAGTACCACACTGATCTTTTTGGCAGTTGTCCATTGGTCACCTGACGAGCAACAACAAAGCAAGTACAGCATGTCAAAAGAGAGTGTGTGAGGCTTTTATAAACATATCTGGGTGCAAGGTGGAGTTTTACAATAGCCGGATGCCTGTATGTGTGTGTGGTCATTTCAGTGGCACTAACATCACCAGGGCTGGTGGGGTTGATCACTGGGGCCTCCCTGCACTCCAGGTGTGCTACCACCAAGCAACAAGGCGGGCGGAGCTGCTGGAGGAAACAGATCAGCCGCAGCCGCTGTGGAAACAATGACCTGATTGTGGCATGTTACACAACACTGACTGTGTTGCACAGGAGCTGGATGTATTTGATTATTGAAGTGCAGGGAAGTTACTTATTGCCCTTAGGTCTGCGGGAAACCAGTTATGAGTACAGTTATTTACCCATAGTTATTGAGACTAACGGGAGTTATTTAACGCCTTGAAGAGCTGCCGCGCCAAAAGACATAGGACAACCTTAACTTCCTTTAGAAGATGAAAAGAGGAGCTAGAACAGCAAAAACAGACAGAAATCAAAAGCACCTGTCAAAACTGT
>BRZM01000484.1:45721-59908 GCA_033238685.1 Lates japonicus | reverse complement strand
GTCACTCTCCATTGATGATCATATCAGCTGCAGCCAAGTGTTTTTTTTGGCAACTGTCTTATCCATCTGCACCAAAATAAAGTAGTGGGTACTATTTCTGAATGTCAGTGGCACTGTCTGGGACTCCTGTGGAAACAATTGTTCTACACTTCAGGAAGTAGTGTTGTGCAAAACTGCATCCCAGTCATCCCAAAGCAATATGTGGCTGTGTGCAGGAGGTGGACATGTTCACCTCACAAGAAAACGCTCTTAGAAGTGATAAATCTGATGTTGACAGCATCTATTCCCACTCTAACACAAAAATGATTGTTTGCATGCATTTGCCCAAATACATACTAAATATTCTTGATTCTTATTGCCTGAATCTGAAACGATATTTTCTGTATACAGAAGACAGCTAATGTGGTTCAGATTTTTTTATGGCACATCACACAATAGTAATGCACACGAAACTTTGTGCCTGGTATGAAAAGGCTTTTATTATTGCAGCATTATTGTCTCTATTCATAAACGTCTTTCTACATTTGTCCCTCCAGCCCACACGGAGCTCAAAGAGGAGCCGTTTGTTTCGGGAGGAAGATGAGCAGCCACAGCAGCGTCTCCCTTCCAGATCCCCTCGGAGGAGTCAGAGGGTCACCACCACACCACAGGTAAAGCCTGCACACCATGAGAGACATTGATTGTGAAAAGAGGTAATACTTTGTCCTGTACCATTATGTTTCCAAAAACGCACTGAATTGTCTATATTATAATGTTTACAAGTTTGTTACTTAACAAGAAGATTGCGGTCGATGGCGACCCTTAGCCTCTGTTAGCATTTCCATTTGCTGCTTTACAGTAAACGTAAAGACACGCTGAATGTGTTGATGCTGCCAGACACACTCAAAATGTGCTGCTTGTCACTGAAAATTAGTTAGATGTGAATGCAATCCTTAGCATGCTGTAATCTGGTCTCAAGTCTTCCAGTGATTTGCTGGTAGAAAGGTGCATATACATCTGTATATGGAGTGACCATTGCTTTAATGTTTGTCTTCACAGAAGTTTTCTAATGTGGTGACACCAGATAAAAAGGCATCCCAGAAGATAGGGCTGAGATTAAGAAACCTCCTAAAGCTACCCAAAGCTCACAAATGGTGCATCTATGAGTGGTTCTATTCCAATATTGACAGGTAATTTCATCTTCAGCAGGTACACATAAATACAAGATAGAAGAAATTAGGCTGCCTACATATAAGCAGTCTGAGCTCTGCTTGTCCCTATGTGGGTGCAGAGACAAGAGCTTAACTCAAAGCTGAAACATTGTACAGTTTATCTTCTCTGTATAAAGTGTTAAATTCATGCTGAAGAAAATCCTAGATACATGTACATTTAAATTACACTAATTATTAATATTGTTAAGTGTCTCAGTAATATTGTGATAATGTTTTAACAATACATTGTACTAAGCTTAAAAGACTTTTTGATTATCTATAAATTTTTCGTTGATATATTTCTCTATAAAAATATTTTTCACTTTTCTCTTCTCTTCCAGACCCCTTTTTGAGGGTGACAATGAATTCTGCCTGTGTCTCAAGGAGTCTTTTCCCAACCTGAAAACAAGGAAGCTGACAAGAGTTGAATGGGGGACAATCAGGAGACTGATGGGGAAACCTCGACGGTATGCCATGATTTTTACACTGAATGCTCCTGCACACCAGTTTCATGCATTATTTTTCAATTTTTTCCAATTTTCTTTGATATTGAAAGTAATTCAAACTGGATTTTTCATAACATTGTTTCCTAACGACTTTAGCTGTGAAGAGAAATAGTGCTAAAGCAATGTTCTCCTCTGTCCCGTCCAGGTGTTCATCAGCATTTTTTTGCTGAAGAGATAGCAGCATTGAAACAGAAGAGGCAGAAGATTCGCCTACTGCAGCAAAGAAAACTGTCTGACGTGTCGAACTGCAAAGACCTTCCTGATGAAATCCCCCTGCCTCTCATCATAGGAACCAAAGTCACTGGTGAGATGCCTGAAATGCAGATGCATCACTTTCAGCAGTTACAACAGGCAGACCAAAAAAAATGTTAGGTGGTAATTATCATTGCAGTTAAATGACCTGCAAAGCAAACTAGGTCACTATGGAATGTGAATGATTAAATAAGAGAATTATCAAGAGAAGAGTCTAAGTTTGCATTGATGTAAAGATTGACAGCGACTCAACTGTTATGCAACTTCAAAGTTTCAAGCGTAAACTGTGTTCTCCCAGTAATAAGTTTAGAGTTGCCTACATCCTCTGCCTGGATCAGCCACGTTGCCTACAATACACACATAGCATAGCTTTCACCTCGTACTGCAACTACAGGTACTGCGTTAGCCACTGTGGTTGAAAATGGTACTTTTTCTCCTTCACTGGTTCAATTAGTCACTCCCTTCCTGCACCTGCACACTCATTATCAGTTGTTTTGAGTCAGGATCACTTCTTGGCTCTCCCTCTCCACTAGTCTCATCCTCCCTCTCCTCATTTTGTTTTTTAAAAGTAATCAGCTACAGACTGCTTCATCTGTGGAACGCGGCAACAGTTCAATGAATTGTTTCAGTCGTACACACACACTGATGATGAAAAGTGCAGGCAGGGAGAGACAGACTGACCCTGTGAAGAAAAAAGAAGTATCACTTTCAACCACAATGGCTAACATAGTACCCATATGGGAAGGGCACCAAAACAACCTAATGATCATCATGCACTTAGATATATTTGACCATGTGAAATTCAGCCACCAACTCTCAAAAAATGGCTGCATACCATTCTGGTCACAATCTGGAGCCATTTAACTGAAAGTTAACTGAAACTAAGCTGATGTGGAAATCCAAACTTGATGGACTCTACTGACAATGGATGCCCCACACGGGTATGTATTATATTACCAGTACCAATTCAGTTTTTTCTTCAACAGCTCGACTCCGAGGTGTCCACGATGGGTTGTTCACGGGGCAGATTGATGCAGTGGACACCAGTGCTGCCACCTATCGTGTCACCTTTGACCGCAGTGGTCTGGGGACACACACTGTGCCTGACTATGAAGTCCTGGTAAGATTAACTAGTTGTCTATAAGCTCCACTTAGTGTTTGAGATTATATGTGCAACAACTGTAGTTTGTCAGCCTTTATTTTTCCCACTTGTACAAAGTACAATGCAGTGTAATTTAAAATTGTAAAACAAGAAATGATCAACATCTAAAGTTGTACTAAAGGAATTTTATGATACATTCTTATGCATCTATGGTGATTGTATTTTCCAGAGCAATGAACCCAATGAGACCATGCCCATTTCAGCCTTTGCCCAGAAGCACCGGACAACACGCTACATGCAAAACCTCATGACTCCACCTAGGGGGCCCTACCCGTCCGCCACTACTCCTGTCCTTATGGTAATATGAACATACATCTAATGACAGATTTATGTGTTGTCCCATCACACTTGCCCCCATAAATGCATGACCAGGTCGCACAGTTGTAACTAGTTCTTGTTGTTTGTTTAAATTTGCTTTGGCTGTGAGTAGATTTATTTACTGCAACAGTTACTTGGGCAGGCAGTCAGTTATTCTGAGAGTTAGTTAGTTAGTTAGTTAGTTAGTTAGTTAGTTAGAGCCAGTTATTCCAAGACAGCTATAAATGTATGCATGCAGAAGTATATTGAGGACAGATCAGACAGTGTCATACTTATTAAAGTCATCACTGAAAAAACACACATTTTCCTACAAAAACTTCTTTCAAATCTTAAAGCCTAACCTAATTCTTATGTTATCTGCTGTATGCTTTCTGCGAAAGAGCAAATAAATGAAAATAAGTAGATCAAATGACAGGGTGAGGGTGCATCATACTGAATCTACAGAGCAAATCTTCAGAAAAATGGAAAATCTCTTCCTCTATATTTCCATTGAAGATGAATGACTCCATTGTCCCATTTATTTTTTTTTTTTCAAAGCAGGACAATGACCCGCTTATCAACCAGTCACCATGGAGGAACAAACTGCCCGGTGCTGAGGGAGAGACTCTGGGAGGATTTCCTGTCAAGTTCCTGGTCCAAGTGGTAAATACTGTCAAATGGAGAACTAAAAGGTGACATCCTCAAACTCTGTTACACTTTGTTCTAACACATTTTTTTTGTCTTATGTTTTTCATGATTAGACAAGGCTGTCCAAAATCCTCATGATCAAGAAAGAACACATCAAGCACTTGAAAGAAATGAACACAGATGCAGAAAAACTGGTACAGTCTTCATTTAAAAAAGAAAAGCAGTTTCTCAACACATATTAAATGTTTCTGAGATGCACACTTCAAGCCTACA
Source organism: Lates japonicus (assembly GCA_033238685.1). Lineage (NCBI taxonomy): Eukaryota > Metazoa > Chordata > Actinopteri > Centropomidae > Lates > Lates japonicus. Next base: position 55,580 of record BRZM01000484.1, on the reverse strand, counting down.
TAAACTGTTCTTGTGTTTTTGTGTTCAGAAGTCGTACTCGATGCCTATTGACCTAGACTTCCAGAAGAGATATGCAACCACAGTGCTTGAGCTGGAGCAGCTCAATAAAGATCTCAACAAGGTGCTGCATGAAGTTCAGCAGTTTTGCTGTGAAGTAAGTCAGCAGATGACTTCAGTTACATCACTCAAGTGCAGAAAAGTATACCTATCTGTGATATTTCATGCCCTGTTTTATCTTAAACAATGTTTAAGATGTGAAATCAACAATGCATTTCTGTCCAGCTCGCTCCGGATCAAGGCATGGTTCCAGCCGACCATCCCACAGAGCTGCGGCGGCGTTGTGAAGAAGAGGCCCAGCAGATGGTGCAGCTGAGCAACTCGCTGAAGGACGGACAGCAGAGTGTGACGAACCCCAGCCTCACACACCTCATCTCCCGCCTTACTGCTCTGCTCCTACAGATCAAGGTAGAGGTTGTATAAACACCCCGCTGCTGTCTGCCTTCATTCCTGCTCTTAACATATGTCAGGATGACTCTGGACATGCTCAATGAGTTTCATTCTGGTTGAAGTTCATTCTTTTGTATTTTTGTGATGAAAACATCTTGTTGGCAAGTTCTTTTTTTTTTGTTACACAGTGACACTTTGATTACTAGTTATTTATCTAATCTTCTGGCTTGTTTCAGTGTCTGGCAGATGGAGGAGACCTGAATTCATTCGAGTTCAAATCTCTAACAGACTCTCTTAATGACATTAAGGCATCAATTGATCCCTCCAACCTCAGGTAAATGAACCTACACTGCTACACACCCTAATGGATGGGATGATAGTTTTGTATGTGTTACATGCAGAAGCAATGGCAAATTTTCTCTGGTACTGTGTAAGTCGGGTTCCCTGTTAATCATCACTCACATTATCATCTCTTTTGTCTTTCCAGTTGCTTCCAGAATAACGTTGAGATCCACGTGGCACACATCCAGAGCGGCCTTAGCCAGCTGGGCAATCTCCATGCATTTGCTGCCAACAACACCAATGCAGTCTGAGCAACCTGCGATCGTCCTCACCACGCACAGGTGCATGCACACACAACAAACGTGTGGTCTGTTTAATTCTGTCTTTTGAAATGGTGCTCTTCACCATGACTGTGAACAAAAAGCCTGTGTGGACGTTGCAGACCACCTCCACATGATCTGAATCCGGATGTCCCAGTGAAATCGGCTCTGCCCATGTTCCTGAAGCTTTGCTCTGAAGGGAGGGAGGATGTCATAAGTATTTTACCCACCCGTTTTATTGTATGAAAATGTTTGTGCACTCAATTCAACACAAACCTGAAAGAGTCTTTCACTACTTTCTTGCCACAAATCCACTTCTCCAAACTCTCAATGGTTATTTATTGGTTTCATGTGCCAAGCATTGATTCTTACAGTTTTTATAGTCCATATTTATTTATTTTTGAGTAGATGTGTATGGTTATGAAACAATATTTTGCTATCTCTAAAGTTTCCCCCTGTTAAGTGTTGTGTTCTGTTGCTCCGCTGATGGTAAGCACAGGGGAGGCTAAAGAATGTTTTATAAAATTGTTTATTGTAGATAATTGTACAATATCTGATTATTAGAACTATCGTCAATATTTCTGCTGTGTATACAGAAATGACTTTTGTAATTTTGTGTGCACTGAAAAGAGATTTTGGTATTTTTTATAAAGGAGAACTCTGGGGTTTTGATGCCTTTTACTCCCTAAGATGATCTTAGCATTTCCATATTTGGCATGGCTGTTGCTGCAACTACCCCTACACTAAGCCTGCATCACTGATGTAACCCTGAATATTCAAGCCAACAGTTTTTTCCTAGAGAATCTCCTTTTTCAGTTTTGTAAAGTTGTATATGAGAGTGCCTCAGGGCAACTGTATATAAATGTTTCCGTCTTTTTATATTAAACATAATATTGCAAAGCAGTATTTGGTCTTCTACTTCTTCGTCTTAGTAACAGATGAAACAAATCAATAGTTGTTTTTCTTTACAAGCAAAAGTTTTATTAACATTTTACAATAAATACAAAATTTCCTTTTATGCAAACAAACAACTGTATATGGCCTCTTATGATACATAGTTTTCTTTATATCAGCTCTGATGATGGATCACATAAAGCCACCAAAGCTAGCCATAGCCTCGTTTTCCCAGTCAGAGTCTGAATCAGTAAAGTCCTGTGCCTCGGTGCCATGGATTGGCGAAAAGTGACTGAACCCGTCATCCGTGGCCCTCACCTGTGGATATTGGATTTGGCATCCATTATCCTTCGGTGACGACCTGCTGAAGTTATTCTGGGTCGGGATTGGGGGGATCACGACTTTCATCTCCGGCCCGATGGTTTTGTTGGGTGGGAAGTTGTCGTACTCCACCAGAACTCTTGGACCCTGGTTGCCCGTTACGTTGGCTTCCATCTTGGAGTGGCGCCCATTCTCCTTGGGATACAGGTGGACGTTGCAGCACGGGACATTGACACTCATCTGCTCAGGCTTCACTCTTGTCCCTTCCTTCTCATAGATGCAGGAGACAGATGTGTGTTCATAGCTGCTGGGTTTGCTGGGTAGACTGGTACGGTGTTGGTCCTCGGTGTTTTGGTGCATTGTGGGTCTGAAACTGTCCTCTAATCCAAAACCGCCGATCCTGTGTGCCTCTGCACTGTGACTGTTGTCATAAACTAAAAGACAAGAGAAAAGAGAATGAAGCAGCTGGTTCTGAAATGTAAGAAACATTGTTATGTAAACTTAGGTTAATTCAAACTAAGTATAAAATACATTAAGGTAACTAATGTGGGGAAAAACTACAACTCAACAGGCACACTGACAAAATAAAGAGTCTCTGCATGACTAATTATTACCGTTCTCGGGGCCCATCCTGCTCTGGAGCTGGCTGAAGGGCCCAGCTGCTGATGGATTGTTGACCTTCATGGACACTGATGAGCCAACCTGGCGACGAGACTTGGCTCTTCTGTTCTGAAACCATACCTAGATAGTTTAGGAGGGAAAACAAAAAACATGAGGACACTTGAACCAGTTTTGTCACATTTTACAACTCTTGTCTTAAAGATGTTGAACTGTTAAGCATTTTCCAATGATTTTAAGTCACAATGTGGGTTCTCAAACCTTCTTCTAGGAGGCATTTAGATCTGACATTACCTGAATTCTGGACTCGGGTAGCCCCGTCAGAGCCTCCAGCCTCTCTCGCAAGTAGATGTCAGGATATTTAGTATCCGAGTAAACTTTCTCCAGAACCTCAATCTGCTGCTGGGTGAAGTTGGTCCTCTTCCTTCTGTGGGTCAGTATGGCCACGCATTTATCCGCCCTCGGTACAGAGTTTGCAGAGTTGAAGTAGTTTGTCACATCTGTAGCTCCATAATCTGAAAAGAAAACGCACGGTGTGTTTAGTTATTAAGATGAGAAGAATGCAAAGAGAACTGTTTCTGGGTTTGTGCGCACATTACGCACAGGATCTGTTTTTCCCCTGTGCCCACTGTGCCACAAAAGCGGTGCAATGAGAATTTGAGCCACCAACCTGAGTTCACCATGCCGTTCATCTGCAGAGGCCCTTCGTGATACATCTGGAAATGATTCAGATCCCCGACGCGCATATTCCCATGAACTGCAGACATGATCCTCTTCGTCTTATCTCCAGCGACTGACTGAGTTTGAGACCCTGTGCGCTCGCTGGGGTTAAATCCTCTCCGCGATCAAAGGTGATGCTGGTCTGGATGTGTGAATGGGGAAGCCATCAGTGCCGGCTGGCACTGCAGCGGCCGCGCAGCGACTTCAGACGTCTGCGGGCCGGTGGAGGTGTGAAGGCATCACACCTGGGACGGTGGTGCGGCCGCAGGTCTCTTTAAAGGGGTTTTAATGGAATCTGCATGCTCAATACACATCGGCAGAGAAAACATTTATCCGCTTTGGAATGGATGAAGCAATAATGGACCTGTAGCCTTCAAAGCGGGGCAGTCGGAAACTGCCATTTCCTCAACTGGTTAGAGGCTCACAACGGCTGCTGTGTGTCGTTCCATGATAACAGAAATTATACAATTTTCCTCTCCTGTCAAATTTGACGCAAAACAAGACACAAAATAAATACATGTTTTTCTAATAAAACAAAAATATGTAATTTCAGAATGTGTTTAGTTGTCCCTGTGTTCTTAAATAATATATATAAATATACAGTATATAAATAATATTTTTTAATAATAAACATGTTTGTATTTTTTCTTTCTTTAGGTTTTTATGTAAAAGACTATACATTAAGTTTTAGAAAAATATAAATCCCCTGAGGATTGCCCCTCAATCAGAATCAGAATCAGACTTTATTGCCAAGTAAGTTTGCACATACAAGGAGTTTGTCTTGGTATATTGGTGCTAAAGAACAGTGATAGTAAACAAAGACAGGTATAGAGAAGTAGAAGTAAGGCTAAGGAGTAGAAAGAGCAAAAAGCAAAAACTATATTTACAAGGAACATAAATATATGCACAACACTGATCCACAGTATTTAGGAAATGAAGCTTCCTGTCCCAGTTTAGTGGCAATACACAAACCTCAGTTCAAAAGTACTCCAGAGTGGTCACTTGATATTGAATGGGTCACCTTCATTTAGTTCAGAGGGGGGGATCAAGTCAAGAGGTCAGATAGCATCAAGGACAGGCTAATTTGCTCCCACATATTGGGACAAGATTTGCAGGGATGAGCTTTTATGGTCACAGGCTTTTAAAATAATAATCCATGATTATTTTATTTTATTGTTTTTAGATTTTTGTGCACACTTGGGTGTTAACACACTACATTTTGTGCCTCATATTTAATTGCTTTGGGTGTGGGTTGACATGATTTCTGCAATATAAACTGAAAGTGTAAATGAGTGCCAGACTCTTTACTGTATCCCATTTCATCTGATTTATTGGATACAGCTCTCACTGGATTAAATCATTGCATTTGTGGTTAAATGAGTCTTAGTCAGCATTTAGTCAGACCTGTAGCATAGTACTGGTTATTTACTTGTTGATCTCTATGGGAGAGTAACTTGGCAGCCACAGTGTCATTTCACGTCCACAACAGCTCTTATTGACCTCTGTACTTTGACACATACAGTGTTGTTCAGGTAGGATGTGATTGTTGGTAAAAGGCATTCACAGTTCACAAGTTTCTTTTGTCTGAGGGCCTTAATTGGGTATTGCCTGTGTGCACAGACCAAATTGCTATGCTAAAATCAGGCTGTTGAAGTTCCTGATCTTTTGTAACGGTCAGTGACAGATTTTCTGAGAGCTACCAGCAGATCATGAACTAGATGGTATGCTCTTCATCTGTAGCCGCAAAACGCTCCAGTCCAGTGAAAAATATGAATTCATCAATGCAAGTGTAGGAAAATTGTAATGAACGTTTGCCATTATTGTTTGTATGCAGTCATAATTTTCAGCTTGGCAGCCCATGACAGAGATTTAACATTTTAATTAGATTAAAAGAAGGCAGGTTTGAGTTAATCAGTGCCGATATATTGGAGTTAAAAGACATTCTAACATCAAACAGCTAAACACTTGGGATTCCCACTGGCCATTTCCAGTAGGCAGATGCCTCTGTAGACACAAACAAAAGCATATTCACACCTTTAAAGACCGACCACCATTTCACCTTCAGTTTGGCCTGACCACTATACATTTAACCTGCAGACAGACAGGTAAATTATCCTCACAAGTTTGCAGGGATGTGTTAAAATGTCAGCTGTCTTATGTGCCTTTGTTATGAGGTCAGTCTTTGTGTATTTGAGCAATGTTTTAAGGAAGCTATGGTACATTTATAGTTTCCTGATAGAGATCTGTGCTCAGTGTAAAGGTACATAACTATTATCACAAGCAGTGGTTGAGTGTGATGTGTTGTTATTATACATATTTTGTCCACCAGAAAGCACTGACAGGTTTTTTTTTTTCAGCTGTCAAATATCTAAGTCATAATTCTTTAATGACTATATTTAATGGATCCTAATTTATTGTGTTTATTAAAAAATGACTGTCAGCCGATATATTGCCATCATATCTTTTTAACTCTTAAATATTGGAACTGGCCTTAGAAATACAGCATTTTGCAGGTTATTATTCATATTTACCGGAAGAAATAAACATAAATCCATCCATCCATCCCCATCCACTGCACTCAGAGGCTAAATTGTCGCCAAGATAAACTTTATGGAAAAAATATAACCCTGCTTATATCATCATCATCATTATTGTAGTATACATTTAAAAAAAACATCTTAAGAATATGTCTGTGTAGATTCTTGGTCATCCAGGTCATAGTAGTAAGTGCTACAGTTGAAGTCAACTGGACTGAAAATAAGTGTCTTCTTTTCAAGAAACCTATAAGAAGTCCAGTTCCCTTCAAATCTAGCACTTAAAACAATCTTAAAAATAGATTGAAATTTTGAACTGTTACATGTTTTATGGATTTTTGTGTGGCTTGTGTTTATGTCTGCTTGTGCTTAATGTTTCATCTGGTTGCAAGACAAATGAACTCACCTCGCCTGTAACAGAATTAAGACGTATGTATTTTACGTGACAACCATTAAAATGATTACAACTACTGTTACATGTAGTTGTGATGTAGCATTTTATCATAAAAAATTTAAATTATTTCTCGAGTAAAATAACAGTTTGATTCAAAATAACATTCATGCATCTATCATGTTGTTCTCAACATAAAGCAAAATATGGATAGAATTAAATTTTCAGTGCCGAGAGTTAAAAAAAAAGAAAAAGAAAAAAGTTATGTCGCGGTTAGAGCGTCATCATTATTTACATCGAGAAAAAAAAAATCTCCCGGAACTTCCGCCAAGTCTCAACGGAAGTAGGTACGTGGCCGCTTCAGCTGACAGTCTACATGATGGCGACAGAGGTTCAGAGCGGCGACCTCGACAGCGCTACTTCCAGCCGGCTCGAAGTTTCCATCGATGGCCTCACCCTCAGTCCCGACCCGGAGGGCGAGCAGGGCCAGGTCGAGGAGCCGGACCCGAAACCCGCGGAACCCGAGACTGATACGCCGGGAGCCGCTGGGGGCGAAGATGGAGAGACTGCCAGATCTGCGATAGAGAGGAAATGGGGCTTTCCTCTACAAGAGCTGTACGGGATGGCGCTTAAATTTTTCAAAGGTATTTTACATTTGTTATAGTCCTGCTGCTGTAACGCAGAAAAACGGCTCCCTTTGAAACCGACTGTTAAACGTGTGAGGCGACTGAGGTTAGCAGGTTGCTAACGTTAGCTGCTAGCTGTCACCACTGGGGCTGCCGCTGTCAGCCGCAGCGTTACATTAGCTAGATAGCTAACGAGCGGCTAACAAGCTGTTAGCTGGCTGTTAAAGGGTAAAACAAGCACGGCACACCCGAGTAGTCCGTTTGTATCTATGTGTGGCCTGAGAACATTTTCAGCTTGCTGTTTGCCTTATGCTGTCCCCATTCTGTGAGCATTTATTTGGGTTTCGGCAGAGTAGTTGTCATAAGACTTCTCTATGAACTAGCTGATGTAAAACGCTAACCGTCCAAATTGAATGGTGGCTCATTATAATTTGCTTGTGAGGTTTAAACACGCCCTACACGGCCGGAATGGAGCCTGCTGGTCAATTGCTTGTACACAGATGTCGCTCTCTCAGGAATTAGACCCCGACCGGTCCCTGCTGTGTTGGAGAAATAAGCTCTGTGGATAAAACTGATTCATGTCCTCGGGCCGATGTCTTTAAAACCAGTTCACAGCGCTACTTAGAGGCACGCTGGGGTTGTATGACCACTAGCCTGTTTTTCAGCCTAACTGAACCTCCTCGTATGCATACCACTCCCATGCTGCTGCTGCTACTACTCCAACAGGAAACACAAGAAAACGTGCAAGCTAATTACTTGTCTTTGTGTTCAGTATGCATTCAAACTGGAAGACCATTTTAACTGGACAGTGAGAGTAAATGGCATCACCTGAAGACATCATTGACATCAATGTCATCACTTAATCACTGTCTACTCTGCACTCAAAAAAACAGCTTGAAACAGATCTATTTTAAGTTTGAAGAGAAAAGTCCCATTTGAGCTCCATCTATCTCACCAAGTAAAACATTCAAGAAATAGCCAGTCAAACCAGCTCTGTGCATCCAAACTGTATCAGACACGTGTCAAATCAATATGCTGTATATCCTGCCCTCTGTGGCTCACCTCAAGTGAGTTAAGATAAGGTCTAATCAGTCATCCTAAACATGCATAAGACATCTTGAATACTGGGTGTTTAAAGTGTTTTATTAGAGCAGTATACTTGAGATCATTGTGCAAACAGGTTTGGACATGGTTCCCACACTGTGTGATAGTAATCTGTGCTTTGTATTTTTAGTCAGTTAGGATTAGGTTTAATTGCTTGACCTGTATACATAAGTCTTTTTACCTCACCTTAGCTTTAAGAAAAATTGCAACATGATCTTGACATGTGACTGCTTTCACAAATCTAAGCTACATAGAGTGTTCATGCAAGGGAACACAATAAACAGTGCAGTTGTTCTGTTCCCTACTCTACAAGCTTCAAACAAGAATGTGATAGCCTGTATGCTACTACTGTTGCTACTACTGCATTACACTAAGAAACAACGGTGTATTGTAGTATTAACAAGCACTTGTCACAGTAGGATGCTATAAAACAAATGAATGCAAACTCATCACTTCCTCTCAGATAAAGATGGCAAAGCTTTCCACCCGACCTATGAGGAGAAGCTCCGACTGGTGGCTCTGCACAAACAGGTGTTACTGGGCCCTTATAATCCCGATGCCTCACCTGAGGTTGGCTTCTTTGATGTCCTAGGCAACGACCGCAGGTAACCCTAGCAGACATCTGTACGTGCGTGTCTGTGCATGTGACCTTTGAGCGATAGCAGACATTCCAGCAAACACACACATGCCTTTCCGTTCACTATACTGTTGATACAGCCCATTTAATAAATTATGTGTTTACAGATTAATTAAAAGAATGATTTTTTTATTTAAAAAGTTAGTTTTTATTGATTTTCTGTTATGTTCTGGTTGTTACAAATACTACAGATATAAACTTGCCTTGTTTTGTTATTGTAAAACAACTTTTAATCTAAGAAGAAATTAGTACATTCTTAACTGCTGAGTCCTGTTTTACTACTAGCTGCCTATATTGTCTATCCTCACCTTCATCTCTCTGTGCAGGAAAGAGTGGGCCTCCCTCGGTAACATGGAGAAGGAGGAAGCCATGGTGGAGTTTGTCAAGCTGCTTAACAAGTGCTGTAACCTTTTTGCTCCTTACGTCACCTCACACAAGATAGAAAGGGAGGAGCAGGAGAGGAAAAGGTAAAGTGTTTCAGCTGCAGTTCCCATGAGGGAGATCCCTCTGTTGCAGTGTCTAAATACAGACTCAGGTTCAGTTTGTCCTATATGCAGCCAGAAGAATCTGGGAGGCGACGGGAAGTACTGGACGTTTTATTTATGTGACATGTGGTGTGTAACGAATTTGACCGTATGCATCATTTATAACATCCTCCATGTCTTTGCTCTTCCTCAGGAAAGAGGAAGAGGAGCGTCAGAGGAGGGAAGAGGAGGAGAGGGAGCGGCAAAGGCAGGAGGAGGAGAGACGGAGGCTTGAGGAGGAGGAGAGGCTGAGGAGAGAGGAAGAGGAAAGGAGACAGGCAGAGGAGGAGAGGCTACGGATTGAGCAGCAGAAGTATGTGTGTCTGCGTCACTCTGTGTGTGTGTGTGTGTGTGTGTGTGTTTGCGTGATGTACGTGGGCTTGTTATGTATCAATTTGACTTAAGCCTGTCAAATCAATCTATCTGTCAATCTATATGATC